>JAKUCD010000029.1:0-110283 GCA_030563525.1 Nadsonia commutata
ACTATGATTGATCGGACGGGAAATCGTGCTTTCCAACGGATATGGCCGCAGACATTGAATAAGTTTGTTGGTGGTATAACATCAGTACGGAAATATGAATTTTTGAAAAATTATCTGGGAAAATTGCGTTTATAGTTTCCAAAGCTTCTGAAAAGGATAGATTAACTCATTATCATTGAGTTATACTTTGGGTTTTTGTCGGGACAGACATTTATTCATTCCATCGTATAACGTCTGGACTTGAATGTGTTCGTATCTTTCGAGGTATATTCTCTATGTATATTTAGACCTAGATAAAGGGAAGTAACTATATTATCAAAAACAGAAATTTCTTTAGAATTTGGTATGGCATTATTCATCATCTGAAATCTCAATAACTGTAGGTTCAAAAGGTGGTGTCTTGTTAATTACAGATATCACTTCAGGCTCACCACCAATATCCTCATGAACCACTATCAAATCATCATTGTCCTGGGGTGGAGAAGATGAAGTATTATATTCACTAGAAACCATCATATCATCATCCTCATCAATCAAGGGCTGGGAATTAATTTTCACCTCCTGTTTGAGTTGTGGTTGTTCCTCTGATAAGCCGGGTTGACTATTTTTAGTAATGTTTTCAATTTCAAGCGTCTTAGTGTCAAATTGACATGTTTCATTATTGGTGTTAACTCCCTTATTCTCATCATCAGTAATTTCGGTCGATTCAATTTTAATGTCAGCTGGAGACTCCAATGATTCTACTTCAGCGTCAAGAAATGGAGCTTCTGATGAGGACGGTTGATCCTGCTTCTTTTCAGTAACAGTTGTATGGGCTCTATTACCATCATTTCCATCAATAACCCAAATATCGATCACTCCCGACATTTGCCAGTGTGTTACTAGATTACTAGGTAATGCTCTACCACGAGGTCCCTTGGCTCTCGATCTTCTCACATCACCTAATCCGGTTTTAGCGACAGTATTAGGCTCTTCCTTAAATACCGATTCTTTCTCTTCACTCGGCTCCTCAACTGATTTTGTGACCTCAGAAGCGGGTTCTTCAACCGGTTTAGCGATAGAAGGCTGAAATGATGGTCCCTTACCAATATTATTAGCGAAGGATGCCCCCAAGGCTGCACTCAATGCTGCAATTTTACCTGACTTGAATGAAGGCTTGGGTCGCGTTCTAGGAGGCGTCGGTTTTAAAGTTTTAACTTCTCCTAAACTCGCCTTAAGGGCACCCGGTCTTGATGGAATAACAGGCGTCACTAATCCCGATGATGATGATGATGATGATACCGATGATGAAGATGAGTTGAATGAGGGGCCCTTCACTGGGCGTAGGGGGATAACCCGGGGGGATGGCATTGATTGGGTTAATTCGGCATTTGATTGACTTTTGTAATCTAAGATTCCAGTGCGTTTCGCTGATGGTTCTTCAAGCTTGTCGACTCCCCGAGTTGAGCTTTGAGGCTCAATGGAATTTTCTTTTCCTGACTCTGTTTCTACAGTGTTTTTATCTACTGACTCAATATTCTTAGTCGATCTCTGGGGAAGAATAAGCAGCGAAACTTCGCCGGTACGCTTTGGCAAATTGCAAAGTTCTTCAGAGACTGATTCTGATATGTCATTTGACTTCTCGGTGGTTCCATTATCACTTTCCATTTCATTACTGTTTGAAATTACTCGTCCGACCGGTCTCTGAGAAATGGAAGGTGATGAAATGTCTTCAACGGGCGATGATGAACTGAGTTCTTCAAAAGTTTGCTCTTTAATATCCTCAACTTTTTCAGTGTCGTTGTCAATTGAATCGGCTCTCTTAGAAGGTCTTTGAGGTATAGAATGTAAAGAAACTCCACCGAAGAGTGCCGATGGAATGGAGTTTTCAGCATGTTTATGTTCAAATTGAACTTCTCTATTAATCTCGTTTTCAGTCGTATCAACTTGTTTAATAGTTCCTTGAGGAATCGAAGGTAAAGAATCTCCATCAGAAGGTGGCAAGGGAGTGAATTCTTCAATATTCTCTCTTTCAACTTCTTCGTTGGCTTCTGATTCGCTATTAATCGAATCTACTCTCTTAATTGGTCTTTGAGGAATGGAGGGTAAGGAGACGCCTCCAAATGGTACTGATGGAGCGAAGTCTTCAGCAGTCTCGCTTTCAACTTCTTTGTTAACTTCGGATTCATCGATAATCGAATCATCTGTTTTAATGGGTCTTTGAAGAGTCGAGGGTGAAGAAACTCCACTGATAACAGCAGATAATGTGGGTTCTTCGATATTCTCGGTCTCAACTTCCTCGTCAAATTGGGAATCATTCTCAATCAAATCCACTCGTTTAACAGGTCTATAAGGAATAGAGGGTAAAGAAGCACCTCCAAAGAGTGCCGAAGTTGGCTCTTCAACATTCTCACTTTCAACTTCGTCATCAGCCTCCTTTTTGATATCATCGTTACTCGAATTGACTTTCTTAATGGGTCTTAGAGGGATAGAAGGTAAAGAAGCTCCGCCAATAACAGCAGAAGATGTGAGTACTTTGATATTCTCATTCTCAACATCTTCGCCAACTTGGGAATTGTTCTCAATTGAATCTATTCGCTTGATGGGTCTTTGAGGGATAGAAGGCAAAGAGACGTCTCCAAAGGATTCAGAAGAGGTTTCTTCGATATTATCACTCTCGGCTTCTTTGTCAATCTGAGAATCGTTCACGATTGAGTCAGCCCACTTAATTGGTCTTTGAGGAACAGACGGCAAAGAGATGCCACCAAAGGGTGCTGAAGGAGTAGGTTGTTCAATGCTTTCTTCTGCCTCGTCAAGGATAGATTCAACTCTCTTAATGGGTCTTCGTGGAATAGATGGCAACGAGCGCGCATTGAGAGATGGCGAATGAGCTTCTGTAGCAATGTCTGTATCTTGGTCAATATGGGGCAATACAGCATACATCTCGGAAGAAATTTTGGTTGAGGGTTGTTCAATTAATGATTTAGTATATGCTTGTGAATCTTGAGCTGATGACTCGGAGCCTGAATGCTGAGAATCATTGTTGTTGTAGTCATTCTCCGTATCATCGTTATCGGGGCTGGAGGCAGCAGGCGACCGATTAGGTCGACGAGGGATAGTTGGAATTGGCATGGGGGGATGCACAATTATAAAGTTCAGCTTTGTTTTGTTTGTGTTAATGTTTATGATTTGTTTTGTTTTGAACTTAACTACCCCATCCGATAACAGGTGAGCAGTTAAATCAGTACAAATAAATGACAGATTGGGAGAAGTCATGTACACCCTATATTATAATCTGAAAGATTACGGGAAGATACAGCGAAATTTTATTATATATATTAAATAAATTAAGATCACTAAATCATTATTTAGATGACACGGTACGAAGGGCAAGACTAGAAATAGTCAAAGTCTTACGGGTTTGCGCACCGGACATTTTTTGTAATCTATATATGAAGAGGTATTACTTTCTCACTCAGTTATTGACTAACCAGAGTAGTTAAGTCTGAAGATATCGTTGAAAACGTAGTAAGAAGATCCCTCAGGCATAAGGTGGAAAACTTGAGAGTAACGTTGGGGGTTTTGTTCTTCATCAATTAAGAGATCACCAGTGACCATAACGATAACATCACCACCGTTGGGGGAACCGGGTTGAGCATCGAGGGTAGTGACACGGTGAGCGACCTTTTGGAAGGGGAAGCTGACTAACTTTTCAACAATATCCTTGGTACCTTGAACTTGGGTAGTTTCAAAGGTAAGCATAGAGCTATCTCTCTGTGAAGGTATTAGTTTTATGTTAACGCGTGGGTATGAAGAGAAGCGGTTTAATGACTTACGTAGAGATTACCGAGTTGAGATCTATCTTGATCGAACTGTTGGTAGTAGAAGGTAGTGAATTGTTCTAAAAAAAATTAGTAAATGAAATCGACTTGGACTAAAGTTAAAAGAACGGCTAAGAAACGTACCAGCAAGGGCAGAGAAATCGACTAGAAAAGTGAATAAAATGAAACACTAGCAGTTAGTATTTGAAGATCATAAGGTTGGATGGGCAGCGGACAAGACTCCGCGCCTCTAGTTACCGCCCAACGTACCAGACATGATTGAATATACTTGTAATCCTGGAAAAACCAATCTTAGAAGAGTTCCAATATGGATGAATTCATTGAGAGACATTGTTTTCGCGTGCGGTCTGGAGATTACGCGTGCGGCCGGAAAGGTACGCAGGCGTGGGGGGGTAAGTGTAGATTAACGATCAGTTTGACTGGATTTATTATATATATATATATATTTACATATACTTCTATATTTACAGTAACCCCAGTTACTGTCTTTTCGCTACAATGGTATTATATCTTGAACGCTACGTTCGGGCTCTCATCGGCTACTGTAAGAAGCCAGACGGGCTTTGTACATAGTAAACAACCGAGAACCAATCTAGAGACCGGGAAAAGGTCAACCAGGGCGAACGAAGATACATAAAACGGGAATTGAATTGATATTGGGCAATCCGATGTGAATCAATTACTGAACGCACCGTGAAAAGTGTTTAACCCCATTCGAAGACGCCTCAACGCCCGCCCAGGACCCCATCGGCCGGCCAGACGAGGAAAGCGTCAAGTCCCAGCGAATCTTTGTGCCTCACTTATCGATCCAACGTTTCGTTTCTATTCAATTAACACGTATATTCGCCGCTATTACACCATGGGGTCGTCTATTTCTAAAATTATGGTATGTTGGGCAGTTTTTTGGTGCGAGGCGGGTTATATCCTGGTCATTATGAAGTTGTTTTCACTGCTGCGGTGATTGTTCATTTTTGGGTCTGTGCCTGATCTACGACGGAGTTCTCACCTAGGGCGGTCCCCTTGTCAAGAATTGTGCCTCTTTTCGGGATACCTGGGGAATTCCGAGTTTTATATTGAGTGACTGCTTTGAGGTTAAAGTGGATTTGAGCTTAGCTGCTAGCCATTATGATTCATACCGTTTATTTTGGTTTATTTTCAATGCTAACAAACTATTCTGCAGTCGAAGCTGTTTGGCAACAAGGAAATGAGGTAAGTGAAAAGATATGCATATACATAGTATAATAGCTCACTCAATCGACTACTAACTAAATTAGAATTCTTATGCTAGGTCTTGATGCCGCCGGTAAGACTACTATTTTGTATAAACTGAAATTAAATCAGGGTATTCAAACTGTACCTACCGTTGGGTTTAATGTAGAAACTGTTACTTACAAGAATATCAAATTTAACGTATGGGACGTTGGTGGACAAGATAAAATTCGTCCCCTTTGGCGTCATTATTTCACGGGTACTCAGGGTCTAATTTTCGTCGTTGATAGTGCTGATAGAAAGCGTATCGATGAAGCTCGTCAAGAATTACATCGTATCATTAACGATCGTGAAATGAAAGATGCCCTATTATTAGTATTTGCCAATAAGCAAGATTTACCCGATGCCATGCATCCTAAGGAAGTTACTGAAAAGTTACAGTTAGATACCCTTAAAGGTAGAACATGGTGTGTAGTGGCGTCTACGGCTAAGACCGGTGAAGGTTTAGTAGAAGGTTTATCATGGTTATCAGTCAATGTCCCTGATGCTAGTAAATAGATAACGCTTCCAGTCTCTTCGTGTATTGTCTCCTTTTCTTTGTTTTTGTCTCTAGAGAAAGTCTCCTCTGACGCGATGGACCTCTATGTAATTTGTTAACGGGCTAAATGTGCGGGCGCGTTTTCCTCTCCTACGTAATTGGTTCATGAGTCAGTAGTGAGCATAATTAATGCCCCCCTACTTATTATATTATATTATATTATACTATATTGTATTTTGTATTTACAAACCCACAAATAAAGTTGATCCGGAGATCACCCGGCGGAAAAACTAAGAACCGTTGTCCGGGCAGTGTAGTGTTACGAGATGGCTGGCTGTTTGTTGTCTTATCTTTTTGACCAACGTCATCATCTTAATTTTGTTGACTTGACAGCTTCGTGGCATATATATACATATACACACACATATATATACATATACACACACATATATATATACAATTTTATTTCGACAAACATGTCCTCTTCATTATTTCAGTTAGAGTGTGGTGCTCAATCTTATGATTGGGGAAAATTAGGGTTGAGCTCCGCTGTAGCTCAATTCGCATCAACCACTAATCCTGACATGGCCATTAGCGCCGATAAACCATACGCAGAATTGTGGATGGGTACACACGATTCTGTGCCTTCAAAGGATCTTTCGAGTGGTAAGACGTTGAAGGAAATCATTACCAATAGTCCTAATTTAGTTTCAGAGTCCGTTTCATCGGTGTTTGGTGCTGGTAAATTACCGTTCTTATTCAAGGTTCTATCAATCGGTAAGGCTTTATCCATTCAAGCTCACCCTGATAAGGAGTTGGCCGCCATTTTACACAAGAACGATCCTAAGAACTACCCTGACGATAATCATAAACCTGAAATGGCTATTGCCATTACACCCTTTGAGGGGTTCTGCGGCTTCAGACCCCTTGAGGAAATTATTGAGATTTTGAATACGGTACCCGAATTAGTCTCTTTAGTAGGACAAGATCAAGCTGAATCCTTCAAGAATACCGTCAGAGGTCATGAGCATACAGCTGATGCCAATCAAGATAAGATTAATCGAAGTGCCCTTCAAGCGTTATTTGGCGCTCTTATGACGGCACCAGCTGATGCCGTCACCCAAGCTGCAGGTAAATTATTAATTAGAGCCAAGTCAGAATCATCAAAATTTGCCGGTTCAGTAGGTGGTGAAAAACTAGTATCCCTGCTCGTCCGTCTTAACGATCAGTTCCCTAATGATATTGGCTTATTCTGCGGTGGTCTCTTGCTTAATTACTGTTCCTTACAATCAGGTGAAGCCATGTTCCTTCGCGCCAAGGACCCCCATGCTTACATCTCAGGTGATATTATTGAATGTATGGCCGCTAGTGATAATGTTGTTAGATCAGGGTTTACTCCCAAATTCAAGGATGTTGAGAATTTAGTTGCTATGTTGACGTATTCTTATTCCCCTGTCATTGAACAAAAGATGCAACCTACGCCCTTTGATAGAGCTTCTGGCGATGGTAAGGCTATTTTATTCAACCCTCCCATTGCTGAATTCGCCGTTTTACAATCGATTTTACCCTTAGTTGGTGATGTCCAAACTGTAAGTGGTCTTCAAGGTCCTAGTATTATTATTTGTACTAACGGTGAGGGTAAAATTTCAATTACGAATGGTACGCAGTTGGCTGTTAATACTGGTAATGTTTTCTTCATTGGTGCTGATACTGATATTGAATTAATTGCTACTGATAGTGAATTCGTATCTTATCGTGCCTTCTGTGAAGTTTAGCTTATTAATTTATTTATATTTATATATTTAGACAATATCTTTGTCATTTTCATTTATCTTATCGTACTTTTAATAAATCTTTAATCTTTAAGTGGTTTTTATCCCCGGGCGTAACGAGAGTGCGTGAATGTGAGTGGACGTAAACGTCATCACACTTTGATTGTATTGTATAATGACCAACTAAAGATAAAAATAATAATAAAGCCTCTTAGCTTTTTTTTTATTTTTTTTCTTTACATTATGAATGAACAAGGCTTGAATTTAAAATATGATAAAAGTTTAAAAATAGAAAAATAATGAAAAATCAGATAGTGCTTAAAGAGTATATTTTCCATGATTGAAACGGTATATAAATTATTTGTGAGTAAAAATGGTTTTATAATTAGTAAGTATATATATATAAAGTGTTTATATAAAATTCAAATATCTTTTTATTCTTTTCTTGGGGTTTATTTTGTTATTTTTTCATTACGCTTTCATTTCATTTTTAAATAAAAAAAAAAATCATAAAAAATAATAAAAATAATCAGATAGTAACCAGATATTCAAAAACATGACAAGACAAAAATACAAATCAAAGAGGAATCATTTATTCAATATATACATAAAAATACACCATAAAAATGAACTTTAATGCTTTAAAAATGTTATTTGTTTTTTTGCAAGATTTTGAAAAAATATAATCTTGTGGCCCGTTTCCAAGGAACAAATACTTATTAACCCAAAATCGTGATTATCAATGATACCTTAGAATTCTTTCCTTGATGGCTATACTACATATAGCCATAAGCAAAAATGAGAAAGATATGAATAATCGTGTTAAAAATGCTCACGGAGAATTCTTTTATATACAGTTATCCACGAGTTGTATATAAGCAACAGAAATTGAAGAATAATTGAAAAAGATGAAAGATAAGAGTACGGAAAGGCGAGGATTCAAAAAAGATTCTTTTCTTTCATCCAAAAGATTCAAAAAAGTAACGACACCAGCAGGATTTGAACCTGCGCGGGCATAGCCCAAAAGATTTCTAATCTTTCGCCTTAACCACTCGGCCATAGTGCCTTTCATTTGTATTGTAATAAATAAGACATATTTTCGGTGGATTTTGTTATATATTTTTGCATGAATAATATCAGTGAATAGATGGATTTTGTATTAGGGTTTTTTGTTTTTAGCGCAAAGTGTAAGTACAGCCCATCTACATTCAAGTTTTTAGCTGTCTTGAAATGGAAAAAATTGATCTTGATTGCGTATTAATCTCAGAAATATTCTCAACCACTCACTTACGCGTAGAAGTATCAATTAAACTGAGGAAACGGCAAGAGAAAGCTCGAAATTCAGACGAAGGATTAAAGATCAACAGTCTAAGAGTCAGAGATATAAACCCATTGTAGAAGAATAAATACGAGATAATTAAATTTGAGAATATTACATGAATATATAAATATATATATTCGGATTAGGATTAGAAAATTATTTTATTAATTAGCGGTATTCTTATCCCAAACGGTAACAGCACCATTTTGACCACCAAAGTAAGCAAAATCGGCAGAAGTGAAAAGACCAGTTTCAATAACACCAACTAAGAGTTTAATAGAACGATCTAATTCAGCGATTTTTGAAGCGGGTACGGCACCAAAATCGGTATCAAGAATAAAATTACCATTATCGGTAACAACGGGACCAGCCTTGGCCTTACCACCGCCACGCCAGACGACACTTTTAGCGCCGAGCTTAATTAAATCAGATTCAACTTTAGTAGCAGCTAAGGGAGAAACTTCAATAGGAACACCCTGAACCCACTTTGTACCTAAAGCCTCTGATTGTTTAGTACCATCGGCGATAAGAACGAATTTCTTAGCACAGGAAGCTACTAACTTTTCTTGGAATAGACAAGCACCGCCACCCTTAATACAATTTAAACTAGGGTCAACTTCATCAGCACCGTCAAAGGCAACGTCAAGATCGCCAGTGCCAAATTCTTCAATAGAACCTAACTTAAGACCGTTCTTAATGATAAGTTGTTTACTTTGGAAACCGGTAGGAACAAAGGTAACGTCCTTGACATCATCACGTTGACCGATACGTTCAGCGGCGTAGACGACGGTAGAACCGGAACCAATACCGATTACCTTGGCACCAGCGGGAAAATGTTCATCAACGGCACGGTAAGCGGCCAATTGCTTAGCTTGTTCAATGGGGGATAAAGCGCTCATTTTGCGGGGATTATCAATCGAAAGTATGGGGTAAGAAAGTTGACGGGAGAACACGGAACCGACACGGGAGTGAAACCGGGTGAGCGATAATGGAGATTTAAGTAAACCGTACAATTTGACAAAAGCCCAAGTTCAACAAACGAGAAGTTCGAATCAGAGATGGATTGAAATTGAAGTTGTGAAGGAAACTTGTGCGTTAGAAAAAAAGAGATAGCCGACACATTCCGTTTCGTTTTCGCTCGGCGATAATGACTGATGTTCAGAGGGCTCATAACCTTGCGTAATATATTTCATTTGATGATAGGCAATTTATTAATCTATTTGAATACACAGGCTAGACTAGGCTATATAATGTAAGTACCGCTGGAAACATTAACGCCATCGTGGGCTGCGTCCAGCAAAAACTGCCGTTCCGAGACGAATCAGCGAGCCCTGGAACGGTGATTGACTCAATGGTTCATCACCAAATCGCCAGCTCAACCGGCTCCGGTTCTGGATTTTTGGTTTTACTTTTTACCGGGTTTGAATTCACGGCAGCTCGGTGGACACCCATTAGCAAGAATGCACTTAATAGCACTATGGATCATTGTAGCATGGTAAACATATGAGCTCTGTATGAGCCCTGAACCAGACCGGAAAACCAAACAGGGTTCATACGCTCTGACAGACTTTGTGCACACCCGTGCGACAACCAGAGATTCAGCTGTCGTTCTGGGAATCCATGTCTTGCAAGAGCTGTCAGTGTAGACAAATCAATGTAAACATCTATTGTAATAATCAATCAAGATAGGAAGGAAAAACCGCCGCGTGAAAAATAGTGCGCGGCTTAATTATGGCGTTGATCTCCCAGCGGCCTGAAAAATCGATACTGTGAAAATTGATGGAATCGATCAAATCAACTCACATATATATAGAATCACGACATAATATATAACCACAAAATGACAGTCACTGAAGAATGTGCAGCAAAGGCGGTAGCTCTCAAGGATCAAGGTAACAAGGCTTTGGCCGCACACCATTTCGATGAAGCCGTGACTCATTACACTGAGGCTATTGCCCTTGACCCCACTCAACATGTTTATTTCGCTAATCGAGCACAAGCTCATATCAAGAACGAAGCTTACGGGTTTGCCATTGAAGATGCTACTCGGGCTATTGAACTCAATCCGGCTTACACTAAGGCTTATTACCGTAGAGCGGTCGCTAATACGGCCATTATCAAGCATAAGGCCGCACTTCGCGATTTCAAGAGTGTACTCGATAGAGCGCCCAACGATAAGGATGCCCGCATGCGTTATGAGGAATGCCAAAAGCATATTCGTCGTTTAGCCTTTGAAAGGGCTATTGAAGTCGGTGATACTGAGTCCGTGGCCGATTCTATTGATTTACGCAGTATAGTCGTAGACGATGCTTATGATGGTTTACGTATTGAAGATGGGTTCCATGATACTGAAAATCGGGAACCTAAATTCAAGATGAATGAAGAGTTCCTCGGGGACATGATTGAAAGATTTAAGAATGGTAAACTAATTCACCGTAAATACGCTTTAGCGATCATTTTAGAGGCAATTAAAATCTTCCAAAATCTTCCAACAATGGTTGAAACCCCCATCCCGGCTGGCCATAAACTTACCGTTTGCGGCGATACTCATGGCCAATTCTTTGATTTACTTGAAATTTTCCGTCGTAATGGTATGCCTAGTGAAACTAATATGTACTTATTTAACGGTGATTTCGTTGATCGTGGTTCTTGGTCATGTGAAATCGCTTTAGTACTTTACACTTGTACTATTCTTTACCCTAAATCCTTCTTCATTAATCGTGGTAACCACGAAACTGATGATATGAATAAGGTATACGGGTTTGAAGGTGAATGTAAGCAAAAATACAATGAAAAGGTATTCAAATTATTCTCTGAATCCTTTTCAAAGTTACCCCTGGCTACATTAGTCGCTGATCACTATTTGGTGCTTCACGGTGGTCTTTTCTCAAACGATTCAATTACCTTGGACGATATTCGTCAATATAATCGTTTCAAACAACATCAACCAGGTACTGAGGGTCTTATGATGGAAATGCTTTGGACTGACCCCCGACCAGAACCCGGTCGTGGACCCAGTGGTCGTGGTGTTGGTATTCAATTCGGACCAGATGTTACCGCTCGCTTCTGTGATAAGAATAATTTACGTTGTATTATTCGTTCTCATGAAGTTCGTATGGGTGGTTTTGAAGAAGAACATAATGGCCGTTTAGTTACTGTATTCTCTGCACCCAACTATTGTGATTCTCAGGGTAATAAGGGTGCTTTTATCAATATTTCACCCGATGATGATTATGAATTACAGTACAATACCTTTGACGCCGTGCCTCATCCTGATATTAAACCCATGGCATATGCTAGTAGATTAATGAACTAATTAAACGAAGCGAGACTACTATCCTCTTTTTTTGTTTTTTCCGAGGGGCACAACGTTAACCGCACTGTAACATATTTTGGCCTTTATTTTCCACTTTGAATGATTGCTTGTTTACGCTTGTTTTGTACTTTTATAATGCCTTTTTCTTCTCTTTTAGAGTAATATAATTTTTACGTATCATAGAAATAGCGAGCGAACGACTGAGCGCGCGCGTAGTGAGAGTGAATGAGAATGAGTCAGTGAGGACAGTTGTCTCTTGTGATTAAATAAGACACAGCTCATACACTTCTTGTCACCACCCTTTGAAATTTATCTTTTTGAATTGTTTTAGTGAAAAATTTATTTTAGTTTCCGTAAATCATAATCATAAGTCAAATAAAAAAAAAGAAAGGAAAAAGAAGGGAAAGGGTCATAACGCATTATATACAGATACAAAAAAAAAGATGGACAAGAAGAAAAGGTAAAGAAAGTGGGACAAATGATTATAGTTTTTCAGTCTACTGATACAACTTTCTATCCAATTCACGTAGGACATTAGCCACACTACTAACTTCGACCTGCATACCCCTAGTTGTTAATTTCCCAACCAGGGTACCAAGATCCATTCTATCGAAATCCTTGTGTCTCGATAGTGTCTGGTAAGCCGCTGAGCAAGGAATATAAATACCAGTAAGTGGTTCATCGCGAGCCGAGGAAATGGAGTGATTCCTTAATGGACCAGACAATGGCTCATATTCATAAGGAGATGCAATGCTAGCACCCGACGATGCCAGCATGGAATGTGATAATGATGATGAGGAATTAGAACTAGGAAGAATTGGTCTAGCGGAGTGTTGATTTTGTTCCTTAGATTTATCCTTACAACAACCACCACCGGATTTTGAGCCACTTCCACCGCAACATCCACCTGAACTGGTGGTGTTAGCAGTAGTATTAGAATCGGCTGCCGATTCAGGAATAGTAGCCATAGGAGCATTGGTACGTGAGGCAATGGTAGTACAGAATAATGTAGACATGGGATCAGAGCGGCATTGTGAACAATCACCGGGATTTCCTGAACATCCACCAACGGGAGGGGCATTATTGGTTGTTGATGATGTTGATGAGACAGCCGGGGCGTTAAAGAAGGACGGTAATTTGAAACTATTCTTACGAGACATGACTGGCGCTGAAATATTCAAAGAGTCAATGCCAGAGTAAGCACTTACTCCACTAGGTGAACTCATTGATACTGGTGGTGAAAGGGGCATTAAAAGTGGGGGTAATTTATTAGTAGTTATTTCACAGAATGACTGCGATTCCTGTAAGGCCGCTTCTCGACATACACAGGGAGTACCATCTGAACAGAACCCACAGGGGTCTACTGTGTTTGATAATGCACTATAGTCGGCGGAAAGACTTAATCTTTGTCGTACGGTATCGGTCAACGAGTATTCATTGTAATTGGATAATGATACCATGGATGATGAGTTATCAGATATTGAGATAGAATTGCCAGAGTTATTTGAATTACTTTTAGGTGCTGACTTCCTTTTTTTTTTCTTAGAGCTAAAGGCAGTAGTGAAATCAATTTCCATAGACTCAGGCTGATCCATGTTTGATTGTTGTTGTGATCGCTTGAGGTTATTTCTCAGCGGCGCCGATTGAGTTGATGAATGGTTATTATGGGGGGTAGTTGATTCTTGCTTAAGACCTAGGCTATCACACAAACATTCTTCCTTTGTGCATACTAAACAAGACTCGTGTTTTGGTGATGAAGAAGCAGTTTCCGGTTCATGCTTGATGTAAATAGTTGAAATAGGTTTATAAGTCGGTAATCTCTCCTCAAGCGCACGATTTAAAATTTCGTAAGAAGGATCCAAAGCGAAATTACCCTTATTCTTGGATATGGGTGCAGGACCAGAACCGTTAATAGCATATGGCGAGTTAGAGGCGGGGTAGGGGTAACCAGGTGATACGGCAGCCGAAATGCGATGAACAGGCGTTGAGATACAACCCATTTGGTTATTGCGGGAATGTTGCAAATCAGTAATTTGGCGATGACAATCAGCTAAAGCTGTTTTCAAACCGGAATTTTCTTGCGTAAGACCATCAATTTGTCGTTTAAGATCAGCTATAACTTCGTCACGAGCCTTTTCAATAACAACAATTTGTTCTTCTAATTCACATACTCGGGCCGCTCGACGTTCACGGAAAGCCCTTTGAGCGTCCCTATTTTGAGCCTTGCGTTTGGAGGGAGGTGCCTCGGCCGAGGGTTTACGACCCGGTTTAGGCCGAGGTGGAAGTACCCAGGTCTTGGAGGGACCAATCTGTGAAACGGGACGTTCTTGAAGAGACATATCCTGGCGAGAATTCATACCTATAGCCTTAGGCTTCATGGAAATCCGGGGTGCAATGGACGACGGACGCGCAGCGATAGGCTGAGGAGGAGCTATTTAGAGTTAGAATAAATGAAACCAATAAATCATATTAAAAAAGAAAAAAGACATACCAGGAGATAGCTTGGCGAGTGGTGTAGACATCTTGAGTTATAAAGATAAAGGTTTTAACCTCAAATAGCGGCGAACAGGATCAGGGGTATCAGATAGGTGTAAAGTTGAGATCAGATAGATACAAAGACTGAGAATACGGATAAAGGGACGAAGGAAAAAAACACTGACGGAGAAATAGACAGCACAGAAGACAACAATATCTATATATATGCTAACCAAAAACCTGAACAGAGAAGGATCGACGTAACAGCGAAAATGAATAAAAGACGGCACACAAATGAAGAGAGAAGAAGTCAGGAACTACCACCATTTACAAAAGAATCCAGGAGCAGAGATCCGCAAGATAAAAATTATCTGATCGCGCTCGGTGACGCAACCCCCGCCAAGAGTTTGCCAGCCAATAGTTGGCGGGCAGGGGTCTAGAGCTAGTGGGAATTATCAATCGCATCCATCAGATTATGCAGGAGCCGAGCAAAGCAGGACTCGGTTTACGCCTCGTTGACTCGGCGCCTGGACATATGGGCCCGATGAGTTTTATCAGATGACACCCGAAATGATAATTCGCCGCTGTCGGACATACGGGTTAGGGTCTTGACTTGCATACGGAGTAAATGCAGTCATGACGAAAAACAAGACTCGGTGGCACTCTAGTTGACTAAGCACTACCGTTTCAGATTAGGACTGAGTAAGCATACTCATCGATGACACACCGTCAATTTTGCTGATTTCATTGCCTAACGTTGGGAGAAAAGTTGCCACGGCAACTTGTTGATATCAATTTTTATGCAAATTGACCTACACCCAACGATAACGGTGGTGAGCGTACCTTGTTTGTAGCTGAGATACCTTAAATACTATCTAAAAGATGATGTTACGCTCTTTTGCTAAGCGCCAGGGTCTTTCACATCATGTTAATCAAGGAATAATTGCATTAGGATGTGGGTTAACCGCTCAGAGTTTACGGTTTTACTCTCAAAATGGTAAATCATCTCAAGAACCGGCCTCGTGGCTACATCGATTCGAGGACCTTAAACCTGATCTCGCAACGTTAAAACCCAGCAAGGGCCATAGTTCTAATACTTACAAGGGAAATCAAAGAGGGTCTAGAACCAGTGAATCGAGTGGACATGATCGGGACCGTAGATCATCTAGTAACTATCATAATCATACTGATAAGCCTCGATCAAAATTTGAAAACAACGATGATCGATCAAGATCTCAATCCAGGAATGTTACCATCAACGGTAATAAATCTTCGGTTCCCTCAACCCCCAAGAAACCTTATGTTCGCAAACCGTTAACTCACGATCTTTATAGTGGCATTCTTAATACCAATAAGCAAGAGTATAGTACTATCGACGTGACTGGTCAGCCGCCCGTACCCAAGCTCGAACACAATCTAGACCGAGTACTTTTCAACCCGGGCGTTCATATGCTTCAGGATCCTAGAAGTAATGTTTTTAATTTCACACCTTACCTACAACAGGTAATGCCTGTACAGGAATTCGATTTTGATATGGTTTCACAGTACATCACCTCATCAAAGGATGAATCATTAGGTGGACTTGCTAAAAAGTATAGTAAACGCTATATTGGTTCTACAAGTAGTATGACGGGTGTTTTATCACAATTTCATCATTTACTATCACAGAATCGACTTCTTAATATCGCTGAAATAAGCAAAAACTTTCCTGGTAATACTGCTACCTTCACTAAATGGCAACGAGGCCCTGCTTCGGTGTTTTTACGTAGAAAGCTCCATTTAGGGATTTACGCCGTTGATTCAGATAAATCTTATGATCAAGAGATTGTTTTATCACTATTAGGTAAAACGCTTGAACAGTTACTTACTACCAATGAGATTGAATTCGAAAATTATCGGAAGCGGGATACCACAGCGGAGGAATCAACCACAACTACCACCACCACTCCAACTGGTAATCAAGAACCCAAGGATGTTTACCAATACGCACAATGTCAGGGGTTCGTTATGAGATCACAATTAGATTGTGTCGATTCTCGATTACCGGGATCCGGTGTATTCGATCTTAAAACGCGAGCCGTATGTGCCGTACGTCACGATATGTATCATGCTGAGACTAACGGTGGTACTGACTATCAAATTAAACGATTAACAGGAGCCTTTGAAAGTTATGAACGTGAATATTATGAAATGATTAGAGCCACTTTACTTAAATACTCTTTACAAGCTCGTATTGGTAATATGGACGGCATTTTTGTCGCTTATCATAATATTCGTAAATTATTTGGGTTTGAGTATTTACCGCTAAACGATATGGATCGTATTATTCACGGTTATAATGGCAAATCACCTGAAGATTATAAGCTCCCCAGTGGTAGGCAAGTATTGAATTTCATCGACACTACCCCAAAAGATGGTAATCCCGGTTCCGCGAAACTGCGTGAATACCCCTACGATTTTCAAGAAGATGTGAGTAGTTATGCGACTAATGTGGCTGAGGATGAGTTCCGATTAAGTATGAAATTGTGGACCATTGCGTTAGATCGATTCACTCAAGATCATCCTGATAAATCCATGCGATTGATCTTCCATGCATCGACCGAGACAGATGGTGTAATGGATATTTACGTGGCACCTATGGAGGAAGCCGATATTCAACAATTACAGGATCGTGGCGTAGAAACTATTGTGGAAACAAGTACGGCCAGCGAAGAAGCCGTATTCACCCCCATCAAAATTGAAAATAATAAAGATGAACATGATAACTCTATAAGGAAATTAATGGACGAAATTGTGTCCATTGAAGATCGTGTTAAGGGGATTACAAAATACACATTGTATACATCCTCGCATATTAACGGTCGGGCTATTGCCCAGAACAGTGAGGGTCAGTCACCTTCGCATCCCACGCCTCGTCCGGGTGAAAGTTGGACGGTAAAATTCCGTTTAGATCAGGATAACCAAACTCCAGTTAAATTAATTCGTCGTCAATATTTTGATATTTTAAAGTCTAAAATGAAGTTCTTGGAAAGTGATGCTAAGATTCAAGAATCAATTCCTGCTGAAACCAAACCATTAACAGCATCATCCGAATCATCATCAGCATCAGCATTATTATCAACAGAGCCTCCTACGGACTTATCATCACCCTATCAAAAGTTCATGAGACACATTGCCACCAAGGGCAATGAATATGAATTGCAAAAACAGACTGAAATGTCAAGTACTGGTAAAGTAATTTGGTTCCCCAAGCCCATTGAACATTTGAAGGAAGTTGACACCCCGGTGAAGACATCCCATAAGCATAAATGGTGATAATGCCCCTGTCCCCACCACTCATGTACAGCAATATATAGAAATGATTGAACAAATTAATATTAAACACGATAAACCGAATTAAAGATACATTAAACATTTAGGCAAAAAATAAGCCAATTAAAACAATAAAAGAAAGTAGACGTAAAATAGGAAGAAAAAAGACGCAAGAGCGTAAACAAGCGTTTACAGAATAAATAAGAAAGTTAAACCCAAAGAAAGATGAATGAAGAAGAAGAAAGTACGTGAATGAAAGAAACGAAGAAACGAGGAGGTTTGGAATAATAGAAAAGAATCGAAACGACACAGCTCAAAAGTGAAAGAAAAACATGAATGATTATGCAAGATATTTTAATTTGAACAAGACAGAAATTATTAATAATCTGTCATACTCTTAATATCCTACTTCTTAGCTTTCTTAGCAGTGGCGGTCTTCTTAGCAGGTATATCGGCCTTCTTTGTTACACCATTTTTTTTAGCAGGCATGACCTTCTTAGACACTGGTTCCTTCTTGGCAGGGACAGTGGCCTTCTTCATAGTGACAGTTTCCTTCTTAGCAGGGGAAGCAGCCTTCTTAGCGGCGGGGGCAGCCTTCTTAGCAGGGGAAGCAGCCTTCTTAGCGGCGGGGGCAGCCTTCTTAGCGATAGTTTCTTTCTTGGCAGGAAGGGCAACCTTCTTAGTAGAGGGAGCAGCCTTCCTGGAGACAGCCTCCTTCTTGGAAACGGTTTCCTTCTTAGTAACGGGTTCATCCTTAGCAACGGTTTCTTTCTTTTCAGGGACCTTCTTGTTCAATTTAAGAGGACCAGAAGCACCTATTTGAGGTTAATAAAAATGGTTCATAATATTGAACTAAACTCTAAAACATACCCTTGGGTTGAACAAAATCACCAGCATCAACACCCTTACGGATGGCAGTGTTGAATAAAGAATCGAAATTACTTGAAACAATTTCAAAGGTAGCCTGAACATATTTCTTCAAGGCATGACGACTGAAGACGAAAATATTAGCAAAAGCGATTAAAAAAGAGAAAATAAAACCACAAAATCATAACCGATTAAATGAAAATAATTAAGAATATTATTTAATAACAATAAAAGTGGAAATTGTGTGATTTTTTCCTAACTCTGCCAAGTTGAGAGAATTTTAGCAAACGCGGGAAGTAAAAACCGGGAGGGCAAAAACGTACCTTGAACCATTTCGATCTTTAAGCTAAGCAAATTCAATAAGAAAAGAGGTCAGAAAAAGACCCCGATAATTTGGAGGTTAATATTTGATAATGTATAAGAAATTTTGTCAAATGAGCCATTGTGTTGAGAGATTGATGGTTGCTGTTTAATTGTTGTTTTTTCTTCAAAGGGGGGAATGGGGAAAATTAAAAACAAAACCAAAAAGACGTCAAGAAATCAGAACTCATCAGAAAAAGAAAGCAAGAATTGTTATTATGATAATAACAATCTAAGGATTAACACCCACCTCAGCAACAGCTTCTTTAATCATATCTAAACGTAATTGAATGAGTTAGTTTTTTGCCATTGAAGAAACGCGTCACGAGCAGGTGTCAGTAAACACCGCAGCGAGACCGTCGTAAGGGCCTAAATAACACAAACCTTTGTAACTGAGCTTAACGGGCTTAGCGTCGACGGGGGCAGTAGCAGTTTTAGCGGTCATTATAGGTGGAATATTGGTGTATGGGGGAGTCCAAGCGGTGGAGTTGATGGCTTGTTTGGTGTGTTTATACGGCGAAGGGAAGAAGCGAGAGAATCCACTGAAGGCCGCGTTCTGGCGAGGCTGGATTTGTGCTTATTTTCAGGGTTGGGGTTACGCATGTAGGTAAGTTTATCTTACACGCTATCCCGGCGATTAATTGAAAGAACGGGGCCATGGACTTGAAATATTTATGGACGGCATGAATGAACGTTATCATATCACGATGGAAACTCAATTAGAGACCTAAAGTATCTTTTGTCTGTTCTGGTCACTGTATAGGCTCTTTTTCTATGAGTAAACCCTGTTATATGATATTAAATATTATTGACCACAATATTATAATTATTACAAAATAATCAGTAAACAACCATAAAGAATGAAAATTATTGATAAGGAGTGCCTTCAAATTATATTTGAAAATATCAATCTCAACACAAGCCGCTTATCGGCGGCTAATGGGCGCACTAAGAAGCGTTTATGCAAGCCGGAACTCCCTCTTGATAACTTTGTATGACTTTAAGAAGGGTGTTAGAGGGACAGTATCTGAAAAGATAAATTAATGAACCATCATTATATTCAACATAAGTCTAGTATAGAATAACCGTGCATTAAATTTATTCAAAGAGTACGGTACCACCCGGTATCTATTATTGTAGTATCTATTATTGTAGAGCTTCTAAGCGTGGTTTAAATCACCCCAGCGACTAATTAGATTCAAAATTCATATATGCACTCCCAATTAATCTCTTCCAAAACCTAGTGGTATATTCAAGATACCCACAAACACCACTATCATACCTAAAATGCTAGTAATCTAGAAAATTATGGAAATTGTGGTTTCAGCCGTCATGCGGCTTAAACACGTGATGGGCTCAACAGCTGCATAGCCTTACCGTTGAGACCGCTGACTGGCTGGAACGGAACTACGCTACTTTGTATAATGGTCTCTTCTTAAGGATATTAAGTCTAGAATACAATAACATTTTTTAATCGGAAAATATTCACAGTTTTAAAATGAAGCGGCGATAATTTTAGTTTAAAGGTTTGGTGGCTTTGCTAGGTTTTCTGTACATCGACAGTTTCGGCTATTGGACCATTCTTAGTGAGTTTGCTGAAGAAAAATAAAAGCAGAACGGCAATGGTAGTCGAATTTACAGCCTTAACAGCTCATAGTGTGCCTTTAAATTTGAAATAAAACGTTTTGAAAATGACTGTATGAGTGTTTTACATTATTCCCTTCGGTTATCACAGTACAATACCCGTCTGTGATGCGCTCCTTACAACGCTTTTCAAGAATACCTATTATAGTATTCCTTTCTCATAATAAGCCCTAATATATAGGCACAGTAATATTTTCTTTCAAAGATACAAACAATGGAATGCGATGATATGAATAATAAAAACCAAAAGGATAATCATATAGCTCGAATCATAGCTGGGTGAAATCCGCAATACAGGCAGGCTATGCCAAGCTTCGAATCACGTCATAAGTTAAATACTTGATTTTCACTGATTTTGTAAATAGAAACATGAAGATCATGATGTAATCTAAATATGGTTTCTCTTAAAGAAAAATACCATGTACTATGTGTACTGTACTTAGAATAATGAAATCATTGAAAAAAAAAACAGATAAGCAAGATTTTGCATCAAGTATTTGAAAAAAAAAGAAAAAGATAGGTTGCTTGGATGTCTACAAGAAGCACAATAGGACGATAATAACTAATCCTATGTATCTCAAGATATGTTCCTAAAAAACAGCAGCCTGTCGAATCTGCGTCACATAATAGAGCACAAGTATTGTGAAGTCAAATAGCGTGCCTGATCTTAGTTTACCTTTACAATCTACAAAAGCAACGAAAATATAACCGAATCAATATAAACAATTTGTTTTCTTGGTATTCGAAAATCCAAATTCATATATATATATCGATTTTCTTTATTGATTTTTTTCGTGTACGCGTTTCTTGAAGCGCGCCGCATCCCAATTGGGTAATTCAAAACAAACCACCCAACAAGTGATTTTGTTTACATTTCCTCCCTCTTTAGCTGAAAACCCTCACATTTGAACCCGGCTTTTTCAGTAAATAATCAATTGTTCAAGTTACTGAATAATGGATTTCCCTATAACACCGCGGAAGGGTGTTAAACCACGCGATTTGCCCCCTCCACCTAGTTTACTTCAGCCTTCGCCGGCTTTAATCAACGCTCGCGAAAAGCCAGAGCTCAATTTTGGTATGTAAAATGTCAGCCGATCTCTAATCCAAACAAAAAAAATCTTTTACTAACAAATTGCTTAATTAGACTCGCATGATGCTGCTAACCCTTACTCTTCTACCTCGCCAATCCGCAATCCTTCCATGTCACCGAAGAAGTACGAACCGCCATTTAGTCGATCATCTTCACCTACCAAGCTGTCATCATCAATCTCTAACAGTTCTCCAACTAAGTTTGGTTCACCTACTAAATTCGGATCGCCATCTAAGTTTGTGCAAAACTTTGGTACTCCTCGACACTCTCGATACAATAGTATTGGTTATACTGAAGATGATGAACATACTCCAATTGTCATTATCGATGATTCACCACCTCATCTTCCCGCAGCTAGCTACCAATCATCTCAATACACTCTTGTATCCCCTCCGCCGGATTTTCCCACTTTGGATATGCTGAAAAAGAGTACTACTTTATCCACAATGGGATCCCAAAATACTCATGTTGACTACGATGCCGATGAATACGAATCGGATGATAGTGATCATCATAATAATAAAGGAACTAATTATGTCACCTACGATGACGATAAGTCAATTGCTGAAAGTGATGTTTTATCCTTTTCTTCCACTGCAGATACTTTAGATGGTCAAATTTATGAAGCTCCCTTAAAAAAGCAACCCCGTCGTCATAAGTCCATGGCCACGAAACAAGTTAAATTAGTTCGCGGTAATTTAGTGCTTGATTGCCCTGTTCCTACTAAATTATATTCCTTCTTACCTCGACGTGATAATGATGAATTCGTATACATGAGATACACCGCCGTTACCTGTGATGCTGATAAATTTGCTGAATCAGGATTCACTATTCGTCCAATAATCTATGAACGTGAAATTGAATTATGCATCTGTATTACCATGTATAATGAAGATGAAACTGGATTCACTCGTACAATGCATGCTGTGATGAAAAATATTAAACATTTCTGTTCTCGTAACAAAAGTAGAGTTTGGGGTAAAGATGGTTGGAAAAAGATTTTAATTACAATTGTCGCTGATGGTAGAACTAAAATTCATCCCCGTGTATTAGATTGTTTAGCGTCAATGGGTGTTTATCAAGATGGCATAGCTAAGAATACAGTTAATGGTAAGGATGTCGCAGCTCATCTTTACGAATACACAACTCAAATTTCTCTTGATGAAGATTTGAGATTCCAAGGTGCTGAAAAGGGTATGGTCCCTGTACAAATTTTATTCTGTTTGAAGGAAAAGAATGCTAAAAAGATTAATTCTCATAGATGGTTATTCAATGCCTTTTGTCCTCTCTTGCAACCTAATGTTTGTATCTTACTTGATGTTGGCACAAAGCCTGGTAAAGATTCCTTATACCATTTATGGAAGGCATTTGACGATGATTCTAATATTGGTGGTGCCTGTGGTGAGATTAAGGCTATGAAGGGTAAGACCGGTAGACATTTATTAAATCCCTTGGTCGCTGCACAGAATTTTGAATATAAAATGTCAAATATTTTGGATAAACCCCTTGAAAGTGTGTTTGGTTATATTAGTGTTTTACCCGGTGCGCTATCGGCTTATAGGTACCGTGCGCTTAAGAATCATTCTGATGGCACTGGTCCCTTACACTCTTACTTCCAGGGTGAAAAGGCTCATGGCAAGGATGCTGATGTGTTTACGGCTAATATGTACTTGGCAGAAGATCGTATTCTTTGTTGGGAACTAGTCGCTAAACGAAGTGAAAAGTGGATGCTTAAATACGTAAAGGCCTGTACCGGTGAAACTGATGTACCGGATACTGTACCTGAATTCATTTCGCAACGTCGTCGTTGGCTAAATGGTGCCTTCTTTGCCGCGGTATACGCCCAAACTCATTTTAGACAAATTTTCAAAACTGAACATTCACCGGCTCGTAAATTCTTGCTCCTGATTGAATTCTTTTATCAATTTGTTTTACTCGTCTTCACCTTTTTCTCTCTCGCTAACTTCTATCTTGCATTCTATTTCGTCGCTGGTTCAATCTCAAACGCGGAAAATACAAATGCCGGTTATATCGTCTTCACTATTATGCAATATTTCTGTGTGGCCACCATCATTGGCCAATTCATTATCTCTCTAGGTAACAGACCTCAGGGTGCTCAAAACTTATTTATAGGATCAATGATTATCTTATCCGTGGTAACCGCTTATGCTACCGGTTGCGGTTTTTACTTTGTCATTAAATCACTTATCCAAAGCTCTAAGGGTATTGAATTAGGTAACAATGTGTTTACAAATATCTTTGTATCGCTGTTTTCTACTTACGGTCTTTATGCTATTATGTCATTCCTTTACTTAGAGCCATGGCATATCTTTACCAGTGCCCTCCAGTACTTCTTATTATTACCCGGTTATATCTGTACTTTACAAATTTATGCCTTCTGTAATACTCATGATGTAACTTGGGGTACCAAGGGTGATAATTTACCTTCTGTCGATCTTGGTGAAGCCATAGTGAAAAGCGGTCTCGGCAAGGATATAGTCGAAGTTGAAATGCCATCCGAACAAGTGGATATTGATACAGGATACGATGAAGCTTTGTTGAACTTGAAGGAAAGATGCGAAATTCCTGAACCTCCTCCAAGTGAGCAAACTATTATTGATGATTATTATCAAAAGATTCGTTCACGTTTAGTCTTGACTTGGATGTGTACGAATTTCATGCTAGTACACATTGTAACTCACATCTACGATATTAGTGACGTTGGCAGTAATGTTTACCTCATGATTATCTTATGGAGTGTCTTCGTTTTAGCCGTTTTCAGAGCAATTGGTAGTCTTTTATTCTTACTCTTATGGACGTTAAAAAAGGTAACCAATTTCAAATATCAAGCATTAATGAAGAAAAAGCAAAGACTGATGAGTGATACTAACTAATCAGCTTTAGCTTTCTTGCTTTCAAAAAACAATTCTCATGTTAATTGATCAGACGCAATTTCAAAGTGTCTTCTTTTCAGTTAAAATTTTTTCTCTTCTATTTATCCTATGCATTATAGGAATCATTATTATTTTTAATCTAATTTTTGTTTCATTTAAATCCTGATCATTACTTTTATTATACAACAAGCTCATTTTTTTATTGTATCTTCCATTTTCATTTTATATATGTTGAAACAACTCAAGGGATACCGCTTGGGAGGTTTGATTGGGAGCAATTTGCTCACTTAATTTATCATGGGTTTTTTTCCTCACCTCGTAACTGATTCCTTATCGTCAATTTTGCAACCATTAATTTAATCAATGATGAATGTCACCAAGTTTTTATCGCGTAATTCGCAGAAAATTAGAGTCACCAACCCCTCTAGACTCCAATATGTGGCCCCAAGAACATCTTTATTGAACACACACAGTTTGCGTTTCCTTAGTACTCAGCCACCCATGGGACAAGACGCCGACAAGGAAGTCAAGTCTTCAACCGAAGGTAAACCTGAAACACCCTTACATGGCTACGATGCCTCAAAGCCCCGTAAGCCCCTCAGTCGTATAACCGTCGGTAAAGTTTCACCTGGTGAGATGAAGCGTCGTCAAGTTACCGGATTCATTAACTGGAAGGCTGGTCTTTTATTCATTGCTACTGGTGCCGGTTTATGGTGGTTCTTCACAAAAGAAAAGGCCAGAATTGGCCGTGAAACAGAAGCTGAAGCCAACAGAGGTTACGGCAAACCTTTGATTGGCGGTGCCTTCAATTTGATTGATCACAATGGTAATCAATTCACTGATAAGGATTTATTAGGTAAATTCTCATTAGTTTACTTTGGTTTCTCTTTATGCCCCGATATCTGCCCTGATGAATTAGAGAAGATGTCTATATTTATTGATGATGTTAACAAGGATGGTAAAGTTATGGAACCTATTTTCATTACCTGTGATCCGGCTAGAGATACCCCCGAAGTTCTTAAGGAATACCTCAAAGAATTCCACCCCGATATTATTGGTCTTACCGGTACTTATGATGAAATTAAGAATGTTTGCAAGAAGTACCGTGTTTACTTCTCCACTCCTCCTAATATGAAACCCGGTCAAGATTACCTCGTTGATCACTCTATTTTCTTTTATCTTATGGACCCTGAAGGACAATTCTTAGATGTTCTCGGAAGACAATTTGACGCTGAAACTGGTCCCCCTAGAATTAAACAAATGATGGCTGAATGGAAGCCTCAAGCTGTCCGTGATGCTGAAGAAGCTATCAAGAAGAAGGGTTTCTTCGCTAACCTTTTCAAAAATTAATTGAAAGACAAAGAGTGAAGTTAAATAAAGAACGTATCTAGAATTTGAAAGACTTATTTAATGCTACTTTACACAATCTTGGTTCTTTGTTTTTTCTGACTTCCATTCGTATAATCTTAGTTGGACTCATAATAGGCTAACAATGTTTTTTCCCTTGATGGGTTATCCCCATAATAACTTAGATTCACTTGTACATACACATAGTTTTAATAAACCTTATCAACAATACGATTTCATCAGAAGCTGAAAAGTGTAAATATTTTAATTCGGGCTCGACCTGTATAAAAGTAGTACCAGGGCGAAATTGTTCTGTTCCCAACATCGTGCGTGATCTAGAAAACGGAACCGCTTCCGATCTGTCGTACAAAAGATAGTAGAGTTTCGACTAGAGGAATTAAGGTTGGATACGCTGACTGCCATTTTATTTATTCCTGTGTCCTTTTCTCATAAACTTCAACTGTGATTTCCTTCTTCTCAGCCGTAACGCAATATCCGCCGAATCTCGTGTTTTAAACTGATATTGTTATAAATTAGACTCTTTGATCGTATCGCCAGGAGTGTTTTCTTCTTTCTTTTTCATCTTTGATTTTCCTTTTAAATACAAGAAGATTAATAATTAATTGATAATGCAGACCGAACTCGATAATCATGATTCCCGAAAGGGTACGCCATTTTTCGAATTATCCACCACTCTCAAGGAGAATGGTAAAATTCCCTGGCTTTCAGTAGGCGACAGAATAATAACTAAAGCTGATGCCGAGGGTAACTTTAATTGTTTCGTCAAGGGGTGCACGTATTCTTCTAATATGAAAGATACATTTCGTAAACACGTTCAACGAGGGATTCATGATAAATTTGAACTACCTCTGGGATGCTCCCGACCTATAGAGATCGTTTACACGGATCTAATAATCGATAACAGATATAATATCATGGTTTGTCTGTCTTGCAGTCAAATCATCGAACCGGAAAACTTTCATAAGCACTGTAAACTTCATAATTGGATGGTAGAGGACTTTGATCAACATACTCTGCTATCGGATAAGAACTTACTACTGAAACGGATACAGAATTTCGGTAAAGAACATTATAAGAAAAGAATGAATTTCCCGGTTCCAGTTAAGGGGTTAGAGGTTTATATGGGATTATCATGTTCATTCTGTGATGAGATCTTTCAAAATTCAAAGGATATGTACAGTTTACAGAATCATTACCAACAAAAGCACACTAATGAAACTCCTGATTACGGATACATTATACCATATCAAAAGCTTTTCCCCGAAGACGAAACATCAATTATAAGGTTATCGAAATACATATGTAACCAATGCGGTACCGTTTTACCATCAGAGTTAGAGTTGGGTCTACACATAGCATGGTATCATCAATATCAGGTATCGATAAAATTATCATCCGAGTCAACTATCGTGGGGAAAAAGGCAGGTGATATCATAGATCAGACAAAGGACTCTTTTGACTTCTTTCACTGTCCAGTTGCGGGTTGTTTATTCAAGACGAGGTCATCTGAGGCTTTCAAGTTACATGTCATAGAGTTCCCTCACGATTTGACTACGGAACAGTTGACCGCGATCGAACAAGCGAATGGAATGCTATCACCGGAAGACACTCTACCATTATCAACTCAATCAAGATCTTTACAACAAAGGAACAAGATCTCGCCTACACCAGTATCACAACATATGGCAAATTTACCCATTATGAATCAGGGTGCTGGGGCCTTGATTGAAACACTAGGGAGTAGAGCCCTACAAAACAATAATATGGTTCAAAATGCCTCTTCAAATTATTTTGAAACCATGAACGTGCCAACACCAGGGTATCATAGTGCTTCTCCAATGCCAACAATGCCCAACCCGGGTCCGATGAACGATTATGCATATTTACATGGAATGGACAGAGTTACACCAACATCAGATGATAATGGACCTTCAAGCATGTCTGGAGAGGTCAAAACTAGTGAATTCTACTGTTCCGAATGTCAAAGAAATTATGACTCGTCACTTTCACTTTCTCGACACATGACAGCTCGTCATAGTAGAGAAGTGTCAGCCAAGCTTACACAGAAATCTCACGTTCCTGGTTACCCAGTCGGACATATATTTACTGCTTTGAGAAATTCTGATGACTATTTAAAATGTCCTATCCCCAATTGTGACTTCACGACTCAACGTAGTGATACCTGGCGAAAACATGTGTCTAATGTATCTCATGAAAAGGTTCAAAGGAATATGCCCATGGACGCATTCCAACCAAGCTTTTTTCTCAACACTAAATTTGTCGTGGACAATTATTACTGTTTAACTGTTTGTCTAGAATGTGGACGTGGGGTGCCTTTAACTAATCTTGAATCACATTGTCAACTTCACACTTGGATTATGCCAGTGATGACAACTGATCTCCTTGAAGATGGACGTCAACTGATTTCGACCAAGGCACAATTCTATCAGACGGTTAAAAAATTGCACTTTAATAAGTTTATCGGTAAGCAAGAAGATGCCAAGGCTGTTAGTGGGATTCCTGAGCTAAGCCTCATTATCTGTAATCACTGCCATTCGTATTTCCCCGACAAGAAGGATTATCATAGTCACTTTGTTACTAATCACCGTGGTGCTCCCTTTATCGATAAGCTGCCACGAAATTATCAAAAGGTGTTTAATGATGATCAACATTACATGAGGATCAAGGATTGATGTATATATACCTATATAGTTACAGCAAAATTGTAGAGCGCTTGTGCTAGCCACATATTTATTTAGTAATTTTATTTGTATATCGTATGTTTTGTACTCTATTTCACTTTGGTGGTAGTTGTCCCGGTAACCGTTGACTGCACGGGCGAGATCGTGCTATCACTCTTCACACCGCCAAAGCGGCATAAGGAACAAGGCACTTTGTTAACACAGATATATTATTAAAATAGTGACCATGAGGCCCTTTGGATCACTGGTAACGACATTCATCGGTCTGGCCGGCTGTGTGCAGTCGGTGTACGTCGACGAGGCGTTTGAAGTGGACTGGCAATTGACTCATATGGGCCAATTGACGCAGGGGAATACCATTCTCACCGAGGACTATATTATCGCCCTGAGTCAATCTAATATTCTGGCCTGTTTGAATACTAGTAGTGGTAATTTTATTTGGCGACGAAAATTTGATGAGAAATTCACCAATGGTCTATTACGTGAGAATAGCGGGTCAAATACCGATGTTAACTTGGTATACTATGATCCCATCAGCGACACTTCTACAATTTCTAAATGGGATGCTTCAAGCGGTATAATGGAATGGTCCTTTGCTGTGGAGGGCCAATTCGATCACCTTGAATCCGAGAACTCACATGAATACGATGAGCTTATTGTCACTGTCAATGCTGATCAATCTTCAGTTATGAAATTTAGTATTGATTCCGAGACAGGATTTCATACCAAGGTAGCTGATGTACAATCGTCCGAAGTCAGTGATTATGATGATATCAGGATTAAGGCCTTGGTTGATAGATACATCTCTGGACTGGAAGAAGATAAAAATACTATTTTTGTGAAGGAATTTACTATTAATCAAGATTCTGGATTCCAGTTATCGCAGCAAGATGACGGAATAATCAAGTTGACTCGCAATAATGGCCAAGCATGGGAAAGAGATGAATCGCTTGCCCAAATCATTTCATCAGGTTTCATTGATCTCGCTGAAAGGGAAACTGTTTCGGAAGAAGATTTGGTTTTTGAAGAAACGCACGATCCTTTAACTGCCTATATTCGAAGAGTGAGCAGACATATCGAGGCGCTTCCTTCGTTGTGGAATCACATTCAATCATTAATTCATAACCCGTTTTCATCATCAGATAAACAATTGGATGCTTCATCAACTGAATCGGATATTTTTGGTTTGAGAAAGTATTTGATTCTTACTGCGGCTAATGGTAAGGTATTTGCCTTAGATACCCTTAATAAAGGTGCCGTTTCATGGATCACGAACACCAAAGGACACATTTCCGAGCCTACTAAATCGTTTATTGTTGATAATAGTAAAATCATTGTCGTTGACGGTGAACTCAATGCTCTCCTGATTGATGCTTTAGATGGTAAGATTTTACAGAAATATTCTCTCTCCAATAATCAACCTATTGAAGAGGTATTTTCAGTTCAATCAAACGATACGCTTGCCCTATTCGGTAAAACTGAAACTGGTGAGATCACAGCGATCGATGTTCATGAAATCGGTTTAGGTGAGTCAATTTATTTCACCAAGGAGATCGCTGATATTCTCAATGGTTATATCTATGATTACGATTCTAACACCGTTATTAAGACTTGGAGTTTTGTACCCGAACAGGGCTATACTATTATTAAGACGGCATCCCGTCACTCGGAAGATATTAGTGCCTCTATTGGTAAGACCTTATCGGATCGTAATGTGCTGTACAAATACCTTCATCCCAACATGGTAGTCGTTGCTACTATTAATAAAACTACTGGCTCATTAATGGTATATATTCTTGATTCCGTGACGGGTCGAGTTTTACATTCAAAGACTCACGATGAACAAATCGACGTTCATTCTCCTATCGATTTAGCTTTCGGCGAGCATTGGATCATTTACAGTTTTTCAGGCTTTACCCCGGTTAAGGGCCAAAAGCTGGTAGTATGGGATCTTTACGAATCGGCCAATGCCAATGACCGATGGAGTACGTCTGAATCTTATTCTTCGTTTGACTATTTCCCCGCGCCTCATGTTTTGTCTCAATCATACGTTGTACCAGAAACTATTCGCCAGCTGGGTATCTCCCGAACTCGATATGGTATCACTACAAGGGATATTATTATTTACATGAAAAACGGACAAGTAGCTAGTGTGCCTAAACGTATTCTCGATACCCGAAGACCGGTCGGCGAGCAACCCACAAAGGAACAGATCCAAGAAGAAGGCCTGATAATTTACCAACCTTTACTCCACTTCAGTCCCAAGGTGTTTATTTCCCACTCCAGATTCATCTTGGGCAGTGATGAGAAGTCCCAAATTGTGACTTGGCCCACTTTCCTGGAATCAACCTCTTTAGTGGCTGTTATTGGCGGTGACTCGGATATTTTCTTCACTCGTATCACCCCGTCACAACCCTTTGACATTCTTAAACCTTCCTTTGACAAGACTAAGTTGATTATCACTATTCTCTTGCTCACGCTGAGTATCCGAATTGTCAAGCCCATGGTGGAGCGTAAACAGGTAAATCTCAAGTGGGGTCTATAGTAGTAAATATCATAATCTTAATCTTAATATTAACTAAATAAACCATAATATAATTATAGCAACACTAATGCCCCACAAACGTAATATTTGTACGAGCCGAGGTTTCCAATTTTGCCGTCCAATTCTGCCCAATCTCACCTTGGCAATAACAGCTGACCTTTATGCGACAAAACTTAGTTTAATATTCTTGCTGCCGGTATTTCAAATTGAAACTTAAGTGCCTCCAAATCCGGGGTAATTTACATTTTCTACTTTTTGTGAGCTACTTATATTTCAACAAAATTATTTTATCTATCTTTTTTTACATTTACAATCATGTTCCTAGGATATTTATACTGGGATCATCTGTTAGCATGGATAACAGCAGCTTGCATAGGCTATTACGCATATTCGCATCTTATCTTTGAGCGGAAAATCCGGCAATCCGGATGCGAAAAACCACCATCAGCCGATAATGGCTTATTTGGTATCAGAGGTATCTTTGATTCTAAGAGAAGTATTGCTGCTGGTACGTTTGAAAATGATTTGAAGCCCAAGTTTTCAAAATACGGGTATACGCTTCATTTCCCCGTATTTTTAGAACCCTATTTTATTGTGACCGAAGATCCTAAGAATGTAAAGGCTTTATTGGCCACTCAATTCAAGGATTTCGAATTAGGTATTCGAAAACCGGCTTTGCGATGTCTTTTGGGTGATGGCATTTTCACCCAGGATGGTGAAGCTTGGTTACATTCTCGTGCCCTTCTGAAACCTCAATTCGTACGTGAACAGGTATCTCATGTTAAGATGCTTGAAAAGTACACAAAGACCTTCTTTGATCTTATAAGGTACGAAAATTCAAAAGCCCCAGTGGATAAGGGGTTCAATATTGAAGCCGTACTATTCAAACTGACTATGGACACTGCAACTGAATTTTTATTTGGTGAATCAATTAACTCAATGAAGAGTCATTTAAATGGTGATGAGGGTGGTTCTTTTGCTAGAGCCTTTAACGAGTCTCAGCATTTAAGTGCTATGCGATGCATTAATAGTATTTTCTTTTATTATTATAATAATAAAGCCCTGAGGGATTCCAGTAAGGTGGTTCATGATTTTACTGATAAATACGTTCAAAAGGCAATTGAGCTTTATAACAGTGGAAAGCTTTATTCTGAGGATAGCAATTATTCTTATGTGTTTATGTATGAGTTAGTAAAGGAGACCCAAAATCCTAAAATTCTGAGAGATCAATTATTGAACATTCTTCTCGCTGGCCGTGATACTACCTCATTACTTCTATCCTGGTGTATGTACGCTCTCGCACTTCGCCCTGATGTTTGGGATAAATTAAGGGATGAAGTTTATGAAAACTTTGGCACTTCAACCGACAGCATTACATTTGAATCGCTCAAAGGTTGTAAATTTTTACAAAATATTCTTAAGGAAACTCTGCGTTTATACCCGCCCGTCCCCATGAATTTTAGAGTTGCCGTTCGTGACACCACTCTACCCCGAGGAGGTGGCCCTAAGGGTGATGCACCAGTATTTATCCCCAAGGGATCCAAGGTAAGCTACACAGTTTTTCAAATGCATCGTAGGGAAGATATTTGGGGTGAGGATAGTGAACTGTTTATTCCGGAACGCTGGGAGGCTAATTCTCCCTATAAATGCGGTAAAGGTTGGGAATATCTTCCCTTCAATGGTGGTCCTAGAATTTGCCTTGGCCAGCAGTTTGCCCTAACTGAAGCAGGATACATATTGGTTCGATTAGCTCAGGAGTTTAAAGAATTGACTAGTTGTGATGTCAATCATGGGAAAGCATTATATCAAACCAATTTGACGATGCCCCATAAAGATGGCAATTTTATTCAAATGCGTTAGTTTGAATTATTTTCATATATCTATTTATTTATCTATTTATTTATTCAACCAGCGTATATATGTATATATCTATATAACATCTAGAGTATAATATATCGTTAAGAGAATTATGTTTATTCGACATATATTCAAACGCAACTTAAGTAAATGTTTTGATTAAAATATGTAGTCTTTAAGACAGCAAATTGGATAGTAAATACATCAGAATCAAGGAATTACAAATGAATTGAAGAAATAAGAAATAATAATATTTTATACAGTCTATTCTTCATCACTTGCATTACGATGGCCTTGAGTAATATCAGCATCATCTAAAATCTCGTTATCAATGACGTCATTACTCGTAGTATCATCATCCCCCTCAATATCAAAGTCATCATGTTCATCATCACTCAAAAGTCCTACTTCTTGTTCATTATGGTACCTATTCTCATCATCCAGATCAGAGTAACCGTATCGGTTACGAGCAAAAGATCCTCGTGTAGTAAACCTATTAACTGAAGATCCGCGAAGTTTGGTCTGAAGTAAATGAATTACTGATTTCGTCAAAGTAGGAAGAATTGATACAGCGGCAACTACGCCAGCGATGGCATTAATACCGTACTTCATAATCAAATTTTCATCTTCAAAATCTTCTTCGCCAAGTCGAATAGTGTATCTTTGGCTATTGAAATGTTGCCAGACAAGATAAACAATTACACCTGTCATTAAAATGGGTAATAAGATAACAATGAATAAAGTGAATCCGTGGACTCCTCCATGTCTTCCTTCGTACTCCTTTTCTTTACCAGGACAGGGGAATGATTCAATCTTGTCAAGTTCCAGTCCACCTTCACAGGTACTTAATGGAACTCTTCGATACCCAGTTGGTTTCCAGTATTCAATAGTTCCCGGCATCTCAGCACAGATAAGACTATGATCAGGTGGTGAATATCCCTTCACTAATTGGCAAGTACCATCATCGGCTCTAAAATAATTGAAATCACATTCAAAGTCTTGTCTGGTACAGACACAATTACGTAAACTCTTGTGAGGGGTAAGGTCAAGGTTACCAATGTAGCATTCACTACTAGTAATCTTTCTGTGGTATACAGTCTCATGACCGAACAAGCAGTTATCTTGCTGGAATGGATGCTTAGGGGACCATAATTCAAAATCATCATTATCCTCATCATCAGGATTAAGAACACACTGCCTATCAGTAAGAGCAGAAAAATCAATTTGAATAGTAAGTGCCTTACCACCCTTATGAGTAGGCGGACGGCCAAACAAAATGAATTTACGACTAGAATCAGAGGGCACGGTGGCGAGATCATGCACCTTAATAAGTTCTTCACTGAATTGATATTCGATCCAGGATTCACCTTCATTCAATGAATAATAAAGAACATTAGTATTGTCATGTCCATTTACAATCACAACGATAGAACCTTGATCACCGTATTCCCACATATAAGATCCCTTACGGATTTCCTTCCAATTGAGACCACCATCACGTGTAATAAATGTATCACCGTCATGAAGGGGTAATAGGAATTCTCCGACGTTACCCACTCCAATCATCATACCAATAGCTGATTGAGACGAAAAGGTATCACCCTTATCATTACGCTCGGTGAAACCATGAATATTTAAAGAACAAGATCTTAAACCACCAGAACAACCGTATGATTTACCATCTGAATCAACGGCCGGGGGGGGTAAATAAGCCCATTCTCCACCATCGTTATGGGTGATTTTCGATTTCAAAAGTGGTTTAGCACCATTTCTAGCCTTTTCAGCATTTTCAACCGTATTAACAAGAGCTACGCCTTCTAAACCTTGCATTTTCTCAAAATCAACGTAACCGTTTTCACTTCTATTGACATTTTCAACTGAAGTAACATAAGATGTGCCATTGGAGTTTGATTTTAAAATAGTACCGAATTCGGCTCCTGCACGACTATTAGTGGTAATATGCATAAATAATGAATGAGTACTGGAATCAAGAAGAGTATAAGCTTGTTGAGTATCCACATTCAAATCAGCAGGGAAATCAGCCGGTACAAAAGTCTTACCGTCTACTGAAACATAGGCCTTCAATGATCTACGATCTTCAGAGTCAACTTTAGCCACAAAAATAAATTCATGAATATTGGCAAAGCCGATAATATCATCGACCACGACATCAAACTTTTTGAAATTGGTACTAGCCACAAGCTCGAATTGATCCTTGATTGTCTTTCTTTGACAGAAAACTAAAGAGTCGTCGGTCTTGGCATTTAATCCACTGATCCAATTACACTGAGATATATTTTCTTGAAGTTCAGACCATTTTTGGCCTTGATTAGTAGAGTAAAATGCCTTGATAATACACTTGGGTGAGAAAGGTTCATCACAACCGGCTTCACCAGTCCAAATAAGCCAATCAGATTTGGTAGGATGGAAATCAATAGGACGAATTCCTCTAGAGTTGACCGGAACAGGAATTTTGAAATTATTGAAGGTATGAGCTCTATCAGTAGAATAGAAAACCTTGTCTTGAGGGGTAATGAAATATACTTGATCAGGGAAATAAGGGTTAGTGAAAATACTTACAATTTCTTCCTTTTCAAGGACTTGTTCCCAATCTTTACCCTGATTATGTGTAATGAAAACCTCATTCGATCGCATTCTCATGACAATAGTTTCTTCAGTATCGCTAAAGTCTGATTTTTCAAGATAGAAGTAATCAGCAATTCTGGTGGAAAATTCATTAGAGTAAGCGGTAATGTTACCTATAGATGATACTGAACCACTAACTTGTTTATGTGTTTCGCCATAGTCCTTTTCTGAGCAACTAACTTGAATTGGCTTATCCTTTTCAATGCCATTTTCCCGTAAGCAACTATTCCCGGGTATTAATCTATAACCACTAGGGAAGCTAAATGAGGACGAGGTGGATGAGCATTCACCAATTTTTCCCTGTACGTTACCAGTTAATACGCAATCCTTTTTCAAGTAATCGAAGGTGAAATTGAAATCGCATTCATAATCGTCATCAGTACACGTACAATTTTCTTCAATAGCTACGGGTTCATTGTAAAGGTTACCGGCAAAGCACTTGGAAGTAAGCTTCTTTCTCCAGAAAAATTGTTTATGACCCATTAAGCAAACTGGGTTCCCCATGCCATCATATCTGGCGTACCATTTTTCAAAATCCTTGTTCGGGTCGCACAAGTTCTTGTAGACACCATCAAAGTTAATGGCTACAACACCGAATTGTTGGATATCGGAAGAATGATCTAATAAAAGAAATTTTAGAGATGTAGAATCGGGAGTAGTAACAAGATCAATAGGGGAAGTCTCCTTATTTAATTTGAACTCAATCCATTGACGACCTCGATCTAAGGTATAAAACATACTACTAGTAGGACCATCGTTCTTGATAGCTACAATCACGTTACCCTGATCGCCAACTTCATACATATGAGGGCCCTGTAGAGTTAATCGCCATGATAAACCGGCATCTTCCGAAATATAAAGATCGCTTTGATCGTAGGGTGCTAAAGTATCACCAGGACTGGCAACAGCTAAAATAATACCAGGGGCTGTAGTAGAGAAAACACGACCACTTTGTTTCTTTTCACTAAGTGAATGAAGATTTAAACCACATTTATCGTCACCCTTACAGTCAGTATCTATGACAGTAATATAGTTCCAAGTTCGACCATCATCGATGGAGATCTTAGTTCTAACGGTTTTCTCCTTAGTTTTACCAGAAACGAGATCTGCCCAGTTGGAAACAACATTAGCAAACAAAACACCATCGATATTTTCTACCTTTTCAATGTCTACAAATCCAGAGGAAGTACGACTAGTGTGATCAAGACTTTTGGTAAATTGAGTACCATCTGAATTAGACAAAAATAATGAACCCATATTGAAACTTTTAGTAGAATCAGGTAAGACGTCAACGTGAATAGAGTGAGTAGTAGATTCTAATAATGTGAATCCATCCTTAACTAATTTGTGATCACCCTCGGGGAATTCAGCTATTTTCCAATCAATGGCATCTTGAGATACATAAAGTTGGATTTCACCGGTAGATTTGTTTTGAACTCTACCAGTGATAAGGAAATTCTTGCCTACGGCAACACCGACCATATCATTTAAAAGAACACCATTAGCAGCGATGATTACTTCGCCTGACTTGAACCAATCATTGGTAACCAAGAGTTGTTTTTCGTCTTCGGCAATGGTATTCCCAGGGCCTGAAACACAGATAACAGTTTCCGGCGCGGTACCTACAAAGTCTTCATTGTTATGAGCAAACAGACAGGTGGCAGCACTGGCTAATTCTCTTGCATCAGTGGCGAACCCATCAGTAGTGTAGTAGTATTTCTGAATACAATCATCATTCTTGTCGCCTTTTTGGCAGTCAAGGCCGGCGAAAAGCATATAATCGGTATCTTTAGCATTAAATTCAATCACCCTTGATTTGATATTGGCCTTAACGGGAGTCTTAAATTTAGTCCAGGTGGCACCTGTATCCGTGGTGTACCAATGGGTGGTGTCTGCACCAATAATATACGCACGATGGTTCTCAAAGGGATGCTTAATAATGGTTACTCCGTCAGTGCCGACAGTCTCAATATTTTCCCACGTGGCACCATCATCATTTGATAAATGGAAATAGGCATCGGGGTATTCATGGATAATGATTGACTAAAAGAAAAGAAAAGAGTAAACCGAGGAAAGTGAAATCAATAGTTAGTATGTGGGGTAATTGAAAAACCTGAGCAATCTAGATCAGCATGCCAATTGACCAACAAAATATGCCAAAATTAACTAAAACTGAGGTTCCAATGATGAAAGCGGAAATTGAAATAGTGGTACTTACGGGACTGTCTTCGAAATAGGTCAGCGATTGGTATAGCTTGTTAAACACGGTATCCGAGAGCGAGGGCTGGAAGGCCACGCAAACGGTACTGAGCCAAGCCAGAGCGAACGGCAACCAGCACCGCACGCTTAATTGGAGCCTCGTCATTGTTCAAGTTCAATAGTCAAATATCTATAGCTTGATGAAGATAGCTGGAAAACGTGACAGAGTGAGAGAGTGTGAATTGACAGAGCGTGGTGATGATGGTAGTGAAGCGATTGGGAGTGCATCAGAAAGCTTATCGGCGTGATCTGCATCTGGACATTACATTATTAATTAATTTAATCACACCCTGCTAAAAGGAGGGGGGGGGTTCACGGAATTCCTTGATAAGAGAAAGGGCGAGAAGGTTCATTAAGGGTGCATTTTCTGAACAATGAACAGTCATTGGTATTGCACTTATTGCTCTAAAATCCACTCAATTTATATATCTTTCTTCATATTGATTCTCTCATAATCTCACATTAATCCACTCTACCTTCAAAAAATTGAACCATGGAGTATTAAATTTTCGATATTATCTTCCTTATTATGGAATATAGATACATTGATAGTAGATTTGATGTAAAGAGAAAGTCGAGGATAGTTTTATAAAATCACAGCTATTAATACACGTTAAATAAAAAGAAAGTCCATTTAGTCCAAGTAAGTTCTGCGTACACCATTACGACCCAAGTCTAGATCTACTACACGATTATAAGGTTGATCACCCAGCGTGAGTTCGTACATGGTCATTTCATGGTTAGAATAAGACGCTAGAAGTTTATTGCGACCAACGAACTGAAGTCGTTCGATCTTGCCGGTCTTTTTAGTTAAATCTAGTGGTATTATCCGGCCCAACGTACCGCCATTTTTGAATGCTAATTCTATCGTAGCCGATGTGAGTGAGTATAGGTAAATGTTAGAATCGGTCGAGGCTACTGCTAATCGCGATCCATCGGCGGATAGCGCGTAGTTAATTTCCTTATAGCTGCTAATACCCTTTATAGTGAGTAAAGAAACTTCATTGTCCTCATTTGAGTCTTCGCTTTCATCATCGTCGGAAAATGGATGTGTGGATGCTGAAGTTGACGATGATGAAATGGAAGCCCGCCGGGGCATGGTGATATTGGCCTCCATTATATCATACTGTACGCCGATAGGATTTTCATCTGCGTATTTTCTTTTAAGATTTCTCGTACTATCCTCATTATCATTGGCTTCCTCTTGAGCGAATTGTTCTAATGATTTAAACTCGTAAGAATCCCCATCTTCTCTCAACAGACAAATTTCAATTTCATTTTCCTGCAGGTGAGTGTGAAATCCTAAAAATATGCCTCGTGTGCCCAATGCGATCGCCGATTCCGCTGGCACATAATTTGATATATTATTTGAGATTAAATAATGAAAGTACTTCCACATAACCTTGGACGATGCCGTTGATGTTATCGTAGAATCGGTAGATGTGGCAGCACCGTAGACTATTGTTTCATTCCATCCACTCAGGGCTAATACCTTGTCTTGATACTGTAATGACATGGACAAATCTAATCTATAATGAGGGATATCAATTTCTTCGTTGGTTTGTAAGTTTATCACCAATAAGCCGCCCAATCGCTGGGAACGCATGAATAATAATTCACCCCTGGTCGAAATGGCTACGTAGCTTATGGTTGACGGATACTGACGATAGAATAATCGTTGAACGCGAGGATACTGGCTCCACTCTAGTCGTCTGTGCACAGGGCCTCTTATACTCGGGATTTGTAAAACTTCAACGTATCCGATAGAATAGGAGACGGCCAGGTAAAGATTATCTGAGGACATGGCAATTTCTGTCGTCCGTCTATCGCAAACGTGAGAAAATATATTCACAATTTTAGCATCTGAGGTAGAAATATCGTATATGAAGAAGACCTTATGTGAACTATCCAATGAGGATTCATCATCATCATCATCTCCATTACCACGCATGGGATCACAGTAGCATACAATATATTTAGTACCATCACTAGAAAGTGCCGAGCATTCAACGTTTCGCGCATAATTCACTAGTACCCGATGATATATGTTATAGGCCAGATTAAAATCATATTGAACCAGCTTGGTCTTTACAAGTTGTAGATAAAGCTCATCCAACTGTATGTCCTTATCGAATTTAATACCCACAGCATCAGATGATTCATAATCATTATCGGCGATTTGATTGGGTGATAAGTTGGCATTGGTACATGTTCCAATGGCCTCTTCGTTGACAATCATGGCTTTATACCATTTGGACACCACTTGGCGTTCTTGATCGTTTGGTAATAGGATATTGTTAATATGGTACCGCAGAACAAACTTCCATCGTGTAATATCCCGCCATTGATGGCACACTTGACTTGCCCTTAAATAGGACTTGGCATCTAATTGCAGCAGTACGATCTTGACAATCTCATACGGCAAATCGTTGATATTAACCGTCATGATAGGATGTATATACTCTCCTAACTCCCTTCAGAAAATCTAATGAATGTTAAATAGTAGGATCGGCCAGTCAGCTCTCTCCGCAAAAAGATATAGGTATACAGTAATGCGTATATATTTGTGTATGTTAAATATATATATATATATATATACGATGATTCGATAGATTATGACTGGCACTTCTATGGGTTAGGGTTATTGGTTTTCGATGTTTCGGTGCAAACATTAGTAGTGATTTAGCCGCGTGAGATCAGAGAGGATATATACCGAGGAATTTCTACTGAATTCACTATAATGAATACCGCCGCTAGCCATAAATTCACAGTAACTCGGGCTGATTGGTCTTATTTTCATTTAGAATTGTAAGTTGGTTTGTTTTCGTGCGGTTTGACGACGTAGAATACTAATGAATCATGACAGAATCCCGGCCACTAGTCGGCTCCAGTCAGTGGATTTAATTACTTGGAAGACCCTTCTCAACAAGGCTCTGTCGCAGTATCTAGGTGTTATGGGTCAGAGTATACATGTTGATATTTTACATAGTTTAGATTCCTCTGACGGTGGCGATGAGCGCGCGCAGTTGTGGATTCGGGTGCCAAATTCGGATTCCGTTAATGTGCGATCGGCGCTTAGTGGATTCGGATCAGCGATGGATATGAATGGACAACGGGATGAAGTTTTATTAAGAGTAGTTAGATGTTCCGATTACATGGTTGGTGTTACGGGTCCTAGACGTGAAATTATGGGATTCTGAGTCGTTGGACAGTTTGTATTCGTAGTATTAATATGTTTGGGAATTAGGTTTATATACATTAACGTAAATTATCAGACAGATTAGCAACTTTATCCAGCATTCTCTTTTTAGTATTATGCAAAAAGGAACTTGATCCTAGATCATTATTGGACTGTTTGCGGTCAGCATCGTCTTTTAACTTTTCATTTAGTTCTTGCTTGACCGATTCATTAACTCGTTCCATCCGTGATAGGTCTAAGCTCTGAGCGTCCTTTTGCATTTCCAATAGTCTTTGGGCTTTTTCCTCTGGTGTGAGTCCTCCTTTAGTGGTATTTGAGTTATATAGACTTCGGTGATCTCGAGAACTCTCGTGTCTTGATCTTGGTGATGAAGAACGATTGTGATGGCCATGATCTCGATTGTTACGGTCGTGTTCTCGATTACTACGGTCTTGTTCTCGACTTCTACGTTCGCGGTCTTGATCTCGAGGTTTAGTATAGCTTTCACGGTCACGACTACTACCTCTATGTCTGTAACGAGGAGAAGCATCCCTATTTCGACGATCACTATGGTGTCGTTCACTGCTTTGATTATCAGTACGATGACGATCGCTCAAATGCCTGCTAGATCGATAATCATCGGGGCGTCTTTCTCTTGAATCTTCTCGATCACGGTTTCTTCGATCGTCTCGATGATATAACGTATAACGGTCTTTATCGTGATCCCTTCGGTTATTTCTATCATGATCTCTTTGATTATCACGATCCTTATGACTATCTCTAGCACGATCCTTATGACTATCTCTAGCACGATCCTTATGACTATCTCTAGCACGATCCTTATGACTATCTCTAGCACGATCCTTATGACTATCTCTAGCACGATCTCTTCGACTATCTCTATCATGATCCCTTCGGCCATCCCTCTCGTGTGAACTACTCTTCACCTCTGAAATTTTCTCCTTTTTCAAATTCTCCATCATTTGATGTCGCTTTAATTCAATGGCCATCATAGGATCATGACGCAGTTTTGCCGTCAAATCTGTACCTTCATTAACCCCCGGTCTAGCTCTCAATTTCGAACTAGTGGCAGCTAAAAAATTTTCCACGCCACCCTTTACCTCCTGTGTATCTTGTTTAATCAATAAAGAATCGATCCGCTTCTTACCTAATAAATAAGCTTCATCTTCATCGGTGGGTTCTAGTGATTCATTACTACCACCACTACCGACCCCAGAAACAGCATACATCCATTCAACTCTATCTATTGTCTTCTTTTTGGTACCCCCCTGAAGGGCTAGCAGTTCATTTCTTTCTTGTTCCCTTTGAATTTCCTTTTGTCTCTCTGCAATTTTCTTACGTTCTTCAATGGCTTCTTGTTCTCTGGCCCAAACTTTAGTTTGATTCTTCATGAGGCCCGGATGCCATGATTTTTTAAGATTAAGATCACCTGGCATTTTTTATAATTGATTGATGAAAGGATTATATCGAAATAAAAGATGTTAAAAGTTATGCGATGAAATAAAATTAGAATTGAGATTGAAAAAAACTGCTAGTGCAGAGTATAAATGAAGTATAAACCACATAGTTAAGTGCTGTTGGGAGATTACAGGAATCATCAAAGATCATTACAATTTTGAAGAAAATAGATTGATTCTAAACATTATATTAAACTATAACTAAATATACTAAATAAAGATGATATTTTGACAAATTCAGATTAGATCAAGTGTTTAATTTAATCGGCACGCAAACCAGATCGCAAGTCAAGTCATCAACAACTGAAGATGCAAACGCAGAGAACCACACGAACAAACACTATAAGGACCTATCATGATCATTAGACCAAACAAGTCAAAGCATTGTCTCGCAAGTTCGATTCAGCCACAGCAATAATAACATTATACATTGTATCAAAAGTCACGATTGAAACCAAAACAAACCAGAGAAGAAATTCTATCGGTTACGATTTTATCACAAAAGTGGCCCAAAAGTTACAAATACAGTAGTTAATATGTATACTCATGGCTTATCTTACAAATGAACAAAATCCCCAATAGATAAATAAATTGCCCGGATAGTTCATTGTCGTTCAAACAAATTAAGAGTTGAGGACGGGATACAACCTGCGTAAGCTACGAGATTCTCATAATCATCATAATTAAGTCAAAACATCATTCGACCCAATGGCAGCTTTGTCAAACTGTTCATGAAACAGTGTGTAAATAAATATATCATTGGGTCGTTGTTTTTTTGTCTGTATTTTGGCCTTAGTTGCAAAGTGAAGACGATGATTGAGAAAAAGATATCAGCGATGGGACCCGTTGCCCGGGTGATGTGTTTCGTCTGAGATAACTCTCAAACAAAACTGTAAATAAGATTTTTGAATGGATTTTTGGGGGAGATAAATGGCATATCTTAGGTTAACATAAGTTGAAATAAACTTAGGTAAATTATTATGACTCCTAATATTGGTAATTATATATTTATCACTTTTCGGTGGTTATCGTGTACGAAATATCTCGAAGGTTATATCCCTGGCGAAAGCCAATAAACGTGGTCTTTACACTAGCCGCTAGTAAAGTTGAAAGCTTTAGTTAAACAAATGAAATGGCTACAATGTAATAGTAAAAAAATAATGATTTTATGATATTAAATCAGTGTCTAAATCATTCTATTTTTTTGTAAAATTACAGCCTGGAATATTAAGAGAGGAACAACACCCAGACAAGTACTAATAAATAAATCTAAAAAAGTTCAAATTCAAGTTCAGCCAACTTACACGGTGACTTCATCATTCTTCTTTTTTTTACCGAAAAGGCCCTTCTTCTTCTTCTTCTCCGGGGCGGCAACCATAGGTCTAGCGTATTGCTCATAATCAGCGGTATTAAGGGCATCAGAGGAGGGACTATCCGGGTTACCACGTCTAGAGTATGAATAGGGATTAGAATCGAAGGTAATATTACTATTACGGAACCCATCTCTAACGTTCCAACCTAATTGTGGTGTCTCGATTTCTTCACGAACCCGTTCATCGCCGGTACAAGCGTATTCAAATGATCTAATGGTATCCAAGGGACGTTCATTACGGGATCTCATAGGGTTAGATTTATCGGCCACGGGAATCTGGTTACCAAACACATCTCTTAAATTCGGGTCAGTCGAGATCGATGAAGAGAAATGATGACCAGCGTTCTCAAATGGTTGTTCACCTTGGACTGCTGTCATAATAGGATCATGAACAGTACGTGATTCACGGTTCTTACGATCCTTCTTGGCTTGATCGATATTACTATTAGCTGATGCTAAAGCGGGATCCTCATTCTTGTTCTTCTTCTTGAATAAACCCATGTTGCGCCAAATATTTATGCTCTGTGTTAATATTATCCAAGGGTCAGATCTGCGGAACGCGCGGTTGTATTGAATATTCTTTACTGACTAAGCGCGCTGTCCGTTTAAATTGGGATCATTACGCGGCTCGCACACAAATTGTAGATTTCACATATCATTTATCAATCAATACGTCCCGTGAAGGTTGAAAGGAGCAGCTATTATCAAGTTTTTGCAGTGTGTGTGCACTTTTCTTGAATTGAAATAAACGTTTTTGGATTATTTTAGAATTATTTTATCACTTGCTCAATAAAAAACTTCCTTTTCCTCGGTACTTTTTCAATTATTAATGGGTTTATTTTCACGTTTGAATCGTGATCGCAGCAGTCGCCATGGTGATGATGTCAATGATACTGATCTTGATGAATTCCACCTAGTACGTCGGTCCACTCAGGGAAATATTGTTGAAACGGGGCCCGTACGAGAGATGGCCTCGAATACTGATTCATATACTGTTGAAGAACCTGGCTCTCGATCAAGAAAGTTGCGAGGTTTAAACTTTATTCGCGATAAATCGCATGATGGTCGCGTATCGTCCGATTCCAGATTGATTCCCTTGCCTAATATCGTTATCCAGGACTCTGAACGAGAGATGACCCATTTAGAGGTTCCCACTATCCAAAGCGTTCCTGGTAGTTCTAATGATACGTCAAATCTTATGTATACCCCACCGTCATCCAAGGGTGTGGATCGAGACTCAACCTCAAGACTATCATCATCGGCATTGCTTGTACCATCGCAAAGTCTTGGCAGATCTCAACTAAACAATGATAATGATGATGATGAATGGATAAGAAGAGCTGAATATTTGGTTTTAACTGATGGTGCTAGACCCAAATCGCAAGTAAATCTCTCTCCCTCAAAATTCCATCTTCATGCCGAGTCGTCTAACAGTATTTCATCACTTCCTATGTCACCATCACCGTCTACAAGTGACTTACGATTAAGATCATCCTCGCCATCTAAATTACGTCGAATTTCTAAATTATTTATAACCACTGATAAATCTCAGACCTCAAATGAGCCCTTACCTACTGCATCTACTGACACTGCTCCTATATTCAATATATCACCCAGTTCACCCACATGGCTATCACAACATGAATCACTGATAACCTCCTCCACGACTCATAATTTAGTAGAATCTCAATTATTACAAGCGATTGATTTTCATGAGGCAGGTGATTTGACTAAAGCTACACATCTGTTTTCTATATTAGCTAATCCTGATCCCAATGTACCAAGACCAGGTGTACCGCTCGCTCAAGTATTATATGGTATGAGTCTTCGGCATGGTTGGGGTTGTGAAAAGAATCAAGAATTGGCATTTAATTATTTAAGAGCAGGCGCGGCAGGTAGTGCAATTATGGAATTAACAACAAATGAAAATAAGGATAATGATGAAGAAGTGATTCGTACGAGGAAAGTTATTGTTAAGAAGGATATGATGCTCGCTATTTATGAGTTAGGTAATTGTTTTAGGTACGGTTGGGGAACCCCGGTTGATGCGAATTTAGCTAGAACATATTTTGAAACGGCAGCAAGATTGGGTGATCCTGATGCTATGCAATCAGCTGCTTGGTGTCATGAAATGGGGTTTGGACTGAAAAAGAAGGATAAGTATACCGCTGCTCAATTTTATAGAATGGCAGATCGTGCTGGTAGAATTGAAGTTGGTTCAAGTTGGATTTGGAAACCAAAATATAATGAAAAGGAATAAATATATATATATATATATATAGAATGAATTATTATGAATTAAAATTACTAAAAGTAAATAAATAAATAACTGTCTTCCACTTCAAGACTATCGACAATCCTCTAAATTAACTTCTACACCTTCTATGACCATAAGAGAACAAAAAAAAATGCACAAAAAAAAAAATACAAAAAAAATGATTAAATAAATATAATAAAAAAAGGAAATCTATTTACAAATTTTTAAAACGGACTTTTTTCGGATGAATTATCCGATTCTAAAACTTTTAGTGTCATTTGATATAGTAATAACATAATACTACTTTGAACACTTGTCCATACTAATCTTGGTCCCACACCAGAAAATACTCCACTAATACCTTCAGTTTTCCAAATAATGCCAAGTCCTGTCCAAATTGATTTAGTTAAAATTGGCGGTTGGTGTTTATGCGGCGTACCAGGTGATAAAGTTGAATAAAGCTTTGTGGAGGATGCGGATGATGAAGTAGGACTTTTCGATGATAATGATGATGATGATGATGCAGAGGTATGTAAGGTAGGATTATGTACAGGTGATGATGATGCTGACGGCGTTGTTGACATTAGTGATGATGATTTAGTAGGAACGGTAATTTGAGTTTGAACCCGTGTTTTCAAAACATCTAATGGTGTAGTAATAACACCGGCCAAACCACCAGCGGCAGCACCAGTTGCTAATTCTAAGCCAATACCCATATCAGTACCCTTTCCAACCCAATCTTGGGCCCATGTGTGAAACTGTTCATAAAATGCAAATTGAAGAGCAGAAAAAGGTAAATCACGGTACAAAGTTTCCTTATAACCGTAAAACAATGCCTTGGGTCCCTCCTTTCTAACAATAGTCCTTACGGCATCTACAAGACCCTTATAGTTATACCCACTTTGGAAATGAGGATTATTATAACGACCTTGTAATTGTAATCGAGTCTTAAGAACCTCAGAGGGAACATAAACGATAGATGAAGCTAAATCACCTAAAAATCCCGCTGAAAGATGGGCAATAGCCGCAGGTAGATAACCACCAAATGCAGTTCCGTCTTCATTGATTAATAAACGTTTAGTTGATTCATAAGTAACAAAGAAAAGAAATGTACCAGGGAACGAACCTAAAATAGCTGGCGTGTAACCACCATAAAGGCCTCTGAAAACACCTTCTTCGCGGAGAATAGTCCAATACGCCCTTAACATGGATTTATATTTAACTGCATTAGTAGCCCCCTGTTGACGGGTCTTGACAGTATCCAGTGAATGCATAAATGAATCACCAATAGATCCACCGATACCACCGGCTAAGCCAACGTGAAGGATACTAGCACGAGATGATAAGTCATCACTATGATGATCTTGGTGGCTGAAGGCTGAAGCGCCCGCAGGCGTTATTTCCTTTGAGGAAGTTGATAAAGTCATTTTGCTTTATTGAAAATTATGTTTTTCTTTCGTTTGTTTTTTGAGTAGGGAATGTTGAAAAATAAATCTAAATATATATGTCGATATAAAAATGTGTGTTTTCGTCTTTTTGTCTTTTTGTCGATTCACAAATTTCGAATGGGATGCATTAAAATGGGCTTGAAAGATATTATAAAATAGAGATCTTTGATATTCAATGAATGGCTCAAGGTGAAGACTAAATTTGACTGAAATGAAGGTGATCTAGCTCTTTTTGTCGATATTTGAGCCACTCGGATCGAATCTTTATTCTCTAAGGATGAAATAACAGACTTGATTTGATATTATAAACCCTTGTATGTTTAATAGTTGATGGGGTTCTTGGTTTCGACTACTTTGAATCCTACTTTAGACGAACTCGTTTATTTTTATTCTCGAATCGATCTCGTCTCTAAGCTTTCGGTACAGAGAATAAAGTTGGCCCGATCTGATCCTGCACTAGAGAATTGGCAATGAAAAATGTCAAAATCACGATCCGGGACTTCATTTACCCGTGCTATTGCCGAGGCGCAGTTCTGGGACCGTCCGCGGCCAAAACCCGGATTTCAACCGAAATCCGGGTTTTGGGGGTTTTATGATTGGATAAAAATGAATGGATGTAAATAATTTGTATAGGCTCATTCCGCTAGTTTGATTGAGTGTGTGAGATACGGATGTTGTTCATGGTTGACTCTGTGGCCAATTCGGCGGCTGTGCTAGTTAACCGGGGGCGTGTACCAAAAAAAAAACCTCTGGTTGGAACGACGCTATATTTATCACGCAACCAAATAGATTGTGTGTATTCCTGAAACGCTTTAGTAATAGTCTCACTTGTATGTAGGTATAAATGATTATAGACTAAGTAAGATATTATGGAATAAGACCCGTTATTTCGGCGTCTGGGTACTAATGATGTCATAGCAATAGAGCTGTGCTTCGAAATTGTTCAAACCCGCATGCTGATTGTGTTTACATCAGTATTCCAGCCTGGTTGGTATTAACCTCTAAAGTTCGTGTTTCAACAAGTTGCGTGTTCTCATTTTCTTCCCCATTCAAGTGACAAGACTCGAATTGGCACTTGATGGGGCTCACGACGTCTCAGGTTTTAATTTCAAAGTTTAAAGATGAGATTGCCAAGCAAGCCCTCAAAATGTCATTTTCTGAAACATGTTCACGTCACGTTCATGAGCCTTAAATTATTATTACGGTCTAATGGAAATTAGTCAAAACTATTTGTCCCCATTCACAAGTTGGCCGATCTTTACTAATTGTAATTTTTCTAGATCACTACTGAATTAGAACAATAGTAGCTGACTGATAGTTTTTTTTATAATCGTTCTTTCCATCAACTCCAATTTCATAAATGAAGTGAAGAAAGGTAATGTCAAGGATCTATAAGTCCATCTGCTCCATTTGGGGCTCTATTTGAGGGTAAGATATAAACTTGAACGGCCACAAACCGTAAATGCAGGTCCTCAATGAGGCGCCTCAATGGGGGTGCGCCGCACGTTGATTTGTGTTTTGTGGTTTGAATCTCTCTTTTCAAAGCAAACCTCTATCGAGCAATGTCAAATGAGGGCCTGAGTCTACGCGGTAGTGGTCTGACTTCGCCAGCAATTAATATATAAAGATCCAATTGCCGCTCTCTATTTTACTAATCTCTTCTCATTAAATCACATTGCTTTAAGGCTAACTTTTGCAAAACCTCACCTTTACACACACTTTCTTTCCCCATGAACGTTAAGATCTTTACTCTTTTTCTCTTTTGGGCTATCGCGTTGGCTAATGCTGCCATCGTGGTTGAAACACTGACTGACGTAAATATTATCACCAAGACCATATTGGTAACCAGTTGTTCACATAACGCATGTTCTTCAAAGGTATCCAAGTGTAAAATCAGACCTTCATCTTCGGTCTTTTCTGCTGCTTCTTCTTTATCTTTGCCCACTTCTGCTTTAGATGAGTTCAGTTCAAGTTTTCTTACACCAATCCCCCCTTTGGCTTCTTCTACTCTGGTTTCGTTAGATGAATTTAATTCCTCTACTTTATCATCCACCGTTTCAGTCGCTTCACCATCCGCTACTTCTCTTCTGGTTTCGTTAGATAAATTTAATTCCTCTACTTTATCATCCACTATTTCAGTCGCTTCACCATCCGCTACTTCTCTTCTGGTTTCGTTAGATGAATTCAGTTCCTCTACTTTATCTTCCACTATTTCAGTCGCTTCACCATCCGCTACTTCTCTTCTGGTTTCGTTAGATGAATTCAGTTCCTCTACTTTATCTTCCACTATTTCAGTCGCTTCACCATCCGTTACTTCTTTGTCTGCCTCAGTTCAAACGCCTTCCACGAATTCCAGTTCATCTCTAATTGAGATGTTTACTACAACATACTATGTAACCATTAATTCTGATGTTTATACAACTATTTATACATGTCCCATTTCGGAAACCACGAAGTTTTCAACTTGGACACCATCTCTACCCACTGTCGCTCCTACTACAAGTACCAGTTTAAGTTTTTTTTCAAGTGTTGTAACCCCTGTTCCTTCGGCAACAGTTTCAACTTTTACCTCCAAATCTTGCAAATCCTCATGTTCAACTTCTGCTCCTGTTTCAACTATTGTGTCAGACCTGCCTTCATCAACTGGAGTTTGCTTGGAGTGTCAAGACTCTTCTGTTTTATCTAGTCAAGCAACTTCTTCTACTTCATCCAGTAGTGGCATTTCTATTTCATCCGTTGGAGGGGGGGGATCTATAACTACTGATTTTCCCATTGCTTCTATTGTTTCTTCTTCTACTGGTTTGAGCTCATCTTCTATCAAATCGATCGCGTCCTCTACTGAAATCATTACTTCCTCGTCTACTGACGTTTACTCTTCTTCTACTGTTGAGATTGTAGTACCTTCTTCTACTGAGGTTCACTCTTCTACTGTCGAAGTGGTTGTGCCTTCTTCTACTGCAGAACTAGTTGTGCCTTCTTCTACTGTAGAAGTGATTGTGCCTTCTTCTACTGTCGAAGTGGCTGTGTCTTCTTCTACTGTCGAAGTGGCTGTGTCTTCTTCCACTGTTGAAGTGATTGTGCCTTCTTCTACTGTCGAAGTGGCTGTGTCTTCTTCTACTGTCGAAGTGGCTGTGTCTTCTTCCACTGTTGAAGTGATTGTGCCTTCTTCTACTGTCGAAGTGGCTGTGTCTTCTTCTACTGTCGAAGTGGCTGTGTCTTCTTCCACTGTTGAAGTGGTTGTGCCTTCTTCCACTGTTGAAGTGGTTGTGCCTTCTTCCTCTGGTATTTACTCTTCTTCTATTGTGAAATCTGTCATGCAGTCTTCTGCTGATGTACTTTCATCCACTCAAGAATTGCCTTCATCTTCATCCTCTGATTCTGTTTCCCCTTGGCCTACACAGGTGATTGAGATTTCTTCAATTACAGAGTCTATTTTGTCTTCATCCACTAATGTCGAATCTTCGTTAGCAGTAGAGCCCACTCCCTCCGAGCCCTCGGCTCCTGTTCCAATGAGCGATATTTTCTCCTCGGCTGCAAGTTCCTTGTCACTTGCCTCAGAGGTTGATAGTTCAGTTTTAATTACTTCTTCAATGATCCCCGTCGTTAAACCTACTCCAATTGCTACTGAACCGGTGGTTAGTACTATCACTTCACCTGATATTCCTGACTCTGTTGCTACAACTTCGGAAAATTATAGTCCTATTACACGTTCTAATATTGTACCCTCATTCACCACTACCTACATAGTTAGTTTCCCTTCAGTCAGCAGTTCCCTGTCGTTGCTTTCATTAAGTGTCCCTTCTGGGGAAGCTACTTGCAAGGAGAATGAGCTAATGGTTTCTTCTTCTTTAATTTCGGGCTCTACAACATTTGTCATTTTGAAATGTTCAGAAGTTACTACCACTGTGGTAAACAGTGGATTGCCCACCTCTCGCCCGAATGGGGCAGTCTCAGATATAACTACAACTGCCTCCACTGCTCCTGGTATTTCTCAGGCTAAATCTTCGTTAGCGGCAGCTACTATTTCCTCTTCCACACTTGAACAAGTCAGTGGCTCAAATATCTTAGCCAGTGGTTTAATCAGTTTATGTATTTTCCCTTTCGTGGTATTATTATTTATTTCATAGTTTTTGTTATTTGTTTCATCCATCCTTTAGATTCACTTTATTAATTTGCTTTTCCTCTATAATAAATTTACAATTTTCATATTTTTATACACTTTGGCGCATATTCTGTTTATTTGAACAATCCGCCGCACGTATTAGCAATCGTGCTTTATATTATCTGAAAGCTACCGCCAGCATTTTCGCTTTTGGTTGCAAAATATATAATATAAACAACTAATTGAAAGTTATTGAAAGGTCTATTATCATTAGTTTCAAATTTTAATAATGTCATCTGATAACGTGGCGTCTTTAGACATTGATGCTAATAAGGGAAAGCAAGCGAGTACTGACGATGAGGTGATACGTACCGTTGGAATTTACGACGAAGATAGGGATATTGCCAATGTGGTAATTGATGGGAATGGTTCAGGTCATGCTGCTAAAGGTCGCGGTGATGGCTCTTCTAGTCATAATGGCAATGATAGCAGAATTCCCACCGATGAACGAACTCGATTGATTCCTAAACAGGGCCATGCCGCTGAAGATGATGAGGAGGCGAGATTATTTAACGAGATCAGACAGGGAGAAACCATGACTAAAACTGGATTACCTATTATCCTATATACATTGCAGATTGTTACTGGTATTCAATTTATCTTGAATTTGATTGCACCCTTTGTGCCCTCGATTGGAAGATTTGTCCTCATTTATACCCCCGGAGGCTCATTTTATATGTTGGCACATAGTGGAATAGCATTTTTAGCCATTTCTTCATCAATTGTGTTTATAAGAGCTACTTCGAAGGCTGAAAGAAGAATTTCAATGTGTACATTAATCCTTTTATTGCTCGAAATGATTTTAGTGCTAGCGATCCCCGGTTTAAGACACACGTTTGGTCATATTGGTTTAATTACGATATTCTGGACAGGATTAGTGATTGGTATTGGTGAGATTTTAGCAAGTTGGGTTATTGAAGCCCGTAAGAGAAGTATTTTCGAAGCAGGTCTTCGTGTTAATGAAGAACAAATTGGTGATTCGGAGGCAACGTCATCTTCATCCCGTATATCACCACGTCGTCAAATAATTGAACGTAAAACTCTCAAGGAATGGGTCGGTGTAGGAATTGCGACTGTATTCTCCTTGGTAATTTTGTTTTTAACATCATTAGTGTTATTAACAGTTATAGTAAGTGGCTATGACTCACTTCGAGTACCATCACCAAAGTTTATTGAAGAAGTAGGATTTTATCCTCGATTCTCATTCTCATCAGCATTTTCATCTGATCCATCTTATTTATACTGTCTAAAGGCGCATCAACATTCACCTACTAATCAAACAGTATTATTAATTCCTGGTGATACCGCTTCCGGTGAACTCATGGTAGAAGAATGGGCACAAAATTTATGGGAACTTAATTTAATTGGTCGAGTTTGTGTATGGGATCCGCCTGGTTGGGCCTGGAGTAGTGTGGGTAAAATAAGTGGTGGATTAGAGAGTCAAGTTGAATTACTGGAACAAGCATTGTACGCGTTGGATAATGATGATAATCATGATGGTGATCCTAGTGATTATTATACCATCGATGGTGACGATAAAGAAAAGGAACCAACATTACCACCATTATTCGTTATTTCACATGGTCCTGGATCATTAAGTGCTATGATTTTAGCGTCACGTCATACACCAAAAACAACATTGGATTATTCACCAATTCGAAATATGATGTTTTTAGATCCTATGCCACCTTCATTTGCGAGAAATTTTTATTATACATATTGGCATGGTATTGCACTTTATTTTCAGGGCCTCTTAGCACCCTTTAAGGGTGTAACATGGATATTCAGTAGTATATTTAATGATGATAATGAGACTCCTGAGACAAGAGTATGGGGACGTCGTGAACATGAACAAGTTAAATGGATTCAAGCTCGATTAAAAGATAATATTGAGGGACGTAAAACATCAATGAAACAAATTAAATATGCTCTTGCCGCACTTCAAAAATCTGATATTCGTACAAGTGTAATAAGTAGTGGTTGGATGCTTGAAGATGTTGAAGGTTGGAGTTTAGGTCAACGTGAAGTTACTGAAATTACTAATAATAATGTTGCATGGAAGATTGTTGATGCTGGTCATAATGTATGGAGAGGTAAGGGACGTCGTGAAGTACAACGATTAGTGGAAAATATAATTAATCTTTATCATTAAGTAATTGTTTATTAATGTATATATTATGAATGCAATGAAGTTAAGACGAAGAAGAAATAATAAAAAAGTGAGAATAATCGTAAAAATACTGAATCTAAAATCTGAGTATTTACTGTGTTTTTCGTGGGGAAGTGTGTGGTGAGCGTATGAGTGTTTGAGTGTATGAGAAATACTCGCTCAAGATTCTTCAATATCCTCCTCCAAATCACAGATAGCACGACAATTCGGACATTCAAATTGCGGATAAGCCCGAATAACCAATAATCTAATACATTTATAATGCCATACATGAGAACATGGAGCAATAAATAATGCTTGGCATGGTGCTATTGCGACAAGACAAATTGAACATTCTTGAGCATTATCGGAATTAGTATGAGTATGCGGGGCTAAATGAGGGTCAGGACTCGTATATAAATCTTTTAATTTTGACATGGCAGTAGTATTGAATTTATTAGCCCTGCGTTGCCAAGATCGATTAATTTCAATACGGACTTTAACTGATTTATAATATTGTTCTTCACCACCTCTGAAGTCCATGCCTAGTTGTAAGACATCACCATCCTTTATGGCAAAGGGTTGACTTTCCATATTAGCTGGTGAAAGACGTACATGATTGAGAAAGGTACCTGATGAAGACTTGATGTCTTTAATATGCCATTTATCATTAATAACAAAGATTTCGGCGTGTGATCTTGAAACTACCTTGGATCGGAATACAATAGATGCTTGATCCTTGGGTCTTTTAGCATCATCATCCTTGTCAGAGTATCGACCGATTCGAATAGATGTTCCGTTAATAGCTCTTCTTTCTACTGGTTCAAAGTAAAGTGCGGGGGCGGTAGATGAGTGATCGATAAACGGAGTTAATCGAAGTGAAAAGATTCCCTCTTCATCCACGGCCAAACTTGACCCTGTAGGAGTTGACCCCTGTAAACCATTCAAATCTAGAACTGTCGGATTAATATTAATAATATCCATTGAAGCAGTCCTAAGTGGGTCATCCTGACGAGGTGTATTTTCCAAGTTCTCCACTGCATAAACCGATGATGATGATTCCGCAGCGAGTGGTTCTTGTCCCTGTTGTTGATGACTCTGATGAGCTGATGATGATGACATCCCCCCGAGTGTTAACGCGTTATTGGCATAAGCTAAATCAATAACACTGTAATTTTTAGGTGTAGTAGGTGACGCTGATTCCATCTCAAATATATTCGCACTTGATGTTCTTGCCAACGGGGGGATAGGTCTTGTCATCGTACTAGTATTAGTACCAGTATTAGTACGAGGAGCAGTACTATTAGTAACTGTTGAGGCTGTTTCCTGGGTTGTTGTAGAAGTATTAGTATGAGTATTACTTAATGATAGGGATCGCGCTCTACCATTTTTCTCTGATGAGAATAAATCAGGACTAGACCCAAAACGACGCTGAGAAGGTGAGGGTGGTGATGAAGGCGATGGTGTTATATTGGTGCTATTTAAGTATCCTGATACCCCACGAAACAGTCTTCTAGCCTTACTCGCGTTGGTGTGGGCATTTACGTTACCGGCTGATAACGAAGATCGGGGACCGGGGGGGCGTTGGGGACGAGTCGATGATGAAGATAATGGAATACTGGATATTAAATTATTGATATTATCGCTGTTGTTTCCAGCAAACGAATCCGATACGGGACTCATCCTTTCTTAGTTATGAATCTTATTGAAATTACTGGAAAAAACAAATTGTATGGTGAGGTGGAAGACACGATTTTCCCCAGATTATGTCATTATGTAATGAGCCTGGAATTAATCTGACACAAAAACAGCTTGAAAAACGGCTATTTAAAATTAAATGAAATAAATATAAAAGGACTAAAATACCTATGAACAATAAAGCTGAACAATAAGCTATCAATAAAATACCTGCCAATAATAAATAAGCAACAATAAAACCCACAATCCTCGCAACCTTCGCTACGCCCAGGATTACTAGGATTGTTCGGATTTCCTTTTTGTTTACAATTTAGGAATCATATAATCATGGCCATAAACGATTTTAGCATCCAAATCACGACGTTCTCTTATTTCGTAACCTTCAGCTAACACCCATCTTCTTAGAATTTCCAATTTTACTTCATCGACATCACTCTCCGAACGATTTTGGCCATTATTATTTTTACTTCTCATTAATCCACTAATACGGCCATCACGAACCGTGTCAGCGTAGAGTAATACACTTATAACCAGTCGACCTAATGTAGTAATCAAGTATCTACCTTGGGCTCCATCAGCGTTGAATTCATCATCAGTGAGTTTATTATGCCAGTCATGCCATTGAGTGGTTAATCGTTGTGATAGCGATGATAAAGAAATATCATCTGCAGCGGTGTTACCATCACCACCACAGGGTACTGCAACCGCTACACCTACATCGGGGTTATTATTTAACACATTATCAACACCAAGGGTATCGGATACCAATTGAGAAATCCCACTCGTAATCAAATTAGGGTTCTTAATCATGAAACGATTCAAATCATGACAGAGAACATTTGTAGTGCCCTCCCAAATTGCATTAACTTGACTATCACGCCATAGTCTTCCAATATTAAATTGAGTGCTAGCGGGATCCTCCATGTATCCTATGCCACCCATACATTCCATACATTCACTTATTCCCTGAACGGTTTCACGGGCGACTAGGGCCTTTGCAACACCGGGCATTATTCTATAAAGATCAATTTCAGGATTGCTTGATAGCGAATCAGTGGAACTCACTAAGGATTGATCTTCATATTTACTCATTAATTCAGCGCAATAAAGTAATAAATAGGTGAATGCTCTCAAACGAACCGTTTCATTAGCTAATGTCTTCATATGAGCCGGGATATTAGTTAATAATTTCCCTGACACTTTACGTACTTTAGCGTATTCACGAGCAATACTCAATGCACGACCGTAAAATCCTAACGTTGCCGAAACGGAATGCACACGAGTAATATTTAATACGGTGCTAATTACTTTAATCCCCGCACCGGGACTTCCAATAAGCTGAGCTTCAAAATTGTTCAATTCAAGTTCAGCTGTCGGTAAAGCTCTTGTACCAATTTTATTTTTCAATCTATGAATTCTGATCGTACCGGATTGTTTATTAGGTAATAATCGACCTAAAAAGCAAGAAAGTATTGAACTTGGTTCACCGGTGAGAGGATCAATAATTTTAGCTAAAAATAAACAAACCTCAGAATCTGTAGCTGACGAAAACCACTTAAATCCCTTAATACGATAATAATTATCTTCACCTCTTCTTCCACTCAACGCGGGATCATAAACGGCTGTAGTTTGAGTACCACTGACATCTGATCCACCAGTACGTTCCGTCATCCATTGGCCCGCCGTCCAAGCGAATTCACAATCACGTTCCGTTAATCTTTCCCAAATTTCCCTTGAATCCTTAATATCATGCGCATATTCCAATAAAACTCTTGCGCAACCGTCCGTCATTGCATAGGGACAATTCACAATAGCCGAAGATGCCGAAAAAAGATAGTTATAAATAAACCCCACTAAACGACTACGTTCTTCATATTCTCTTCTGCCACCGATTGATAAAAGACCCCATTTTTGACCGAATGATTTTAACGATTTCCAACCGTGAGAGGTAACTAATTTTGATACTGGACGTCCCAGGACATCATTAGATAAAATCTTCGGTGGATTAGATTCGGCGTCAGCGATAAATTCCATTATTTCTTCGCTTACGAGTGTTTCACCGAATTTTGTTAATGGGCCATTAATATTGCTTATGACATTATCCGGCAAGAAAAATTGGATTGCCGCTTGAAGTGAACTGTCTGTAGTGTATTGATTGGGTAAATTTGGCAGGGACTGGAAAAACCCCGTTGTACTAGTAGCCATTTTGACTATTCTTTTAGGAAGACTTGATGAAGGAAAGATTTGGTAAAGAAAATAAGAGCAAGAACAAGGATATATATAATTGCCTTATCACCGCCGCGCCAGGTACGGCGGACATCAGCCGACGTTAAACCATTTCTAATCTCAAATATTTATAGAATAAGTTAGAAATTAGGGTTTTTATTGTGAGTTTTCTTAGAGAATAATGGCCTTTGTGGTTATTATAAGTGGCATTTGTATATGTTGTTCCTTAGGGAAAGTTACTTGGATTAATGCTAAGTTTGATTGTGCTTAGTTGATTTTTTGATTTTTTTTAAGTTCATGTAGCTGTTCTTTTGTACAGATTTATTTGTTTTTTATTAGTTGATGGTTTCTTATTAACCTTTTTATTTATTTATTCAATTTTTGACTCCTTTAACTAATCTTTTTTTTCAAATTCATGGTATCTCAAAATTAAAATAGAAAAAATCTAAAATAGATAAAAAAAGGCATTTAACTCTAAAGATAATTAAAAATAAAATGAAAAATACCTGGTGAGTAGGAATTCTTTAAAATAAGGACTTCGAATAGCCACATAATTAAATAAATACAATTCATATTTAATGCCTCGTGTTACAATGTCTTGAAGCTGAACAGACCCCGCCATATATACAGCCACTATTAGCGACTAATGCCATCTTATTTTTCTGTCAAAGTGAGAGGAAGAGGAAGAGGAAGGGAGTTAAGATATTTCAGGACGGTTAAGATATTTCGGGGGACTAAAGCCATTTTTAATTGTAATTTTGTCTAATAAGTGAATAGGAGTCTTGATTGACGAGTAAACAAGAGCCTTGGATTATACAAATGGTCCATTCGTTCAATCATCTCAATGTCGCTCAAACTATACCCATATATATCCATATTCACTAACGACACATAACCCATTCGATCTAACGAGAGCTTTAAACGACCGTATATTAGATCCAACGTATTGGAATCTTTCATAGATTATTAATGAATATTTGTATAATCTGAAGAGAGAGTTAATATGAAGCTTGAAGACAAATTGTGGTTGGAGTAAAATGCCGTTTATCATTCGGCATCCCAAAGAAGATGAATAGATTTAATACATTCGCTTAGAACTTTTAGACTATAATTTTGCACGTTTGATAACATTACGGTTCTCGTGAGGCCACTACCTATCTGTATCTACAGTTATGGACAAGTATAGCGGCACAGCGTATTAGAACTATACAAGATAGCAAGCATTCGAAACAAGATTGATATAGTACAGACAGTTTGAGCCAATTATCAATGACCTATACATCAATAATCAGCAGCTCCATCATTTAAAGATTGAATAATAGTCTATAACCGTCTCGCTGACTGTACAAATGGTCCTGCTGAGTCATTCAGCCCTAGGCAAATACTGTCACCCGGCTGTGAACGGAGTCCAAATGCCCCAGACTGAAAGTTACGCAAGGGGTGGATAGAAAGTATATATACGGCCCACTTCCCAAGTTGTAAAATTGATTACTTCTTTTCTTTAATCACACACTGACATAGTGAGTGACTCCGAAGGCACGAAATTAACTTCTCGAACAAAGACTGTGTGAACAAGACTCATGTGAGTGGTTCTGTGGTCGCTGTTTTAGGATATCTAATTTTGTGACTAATGTTTTTATTTAAAAATTGCAAATTGACCGCTTGGAGCTTATTATGATGATATTGGGCCTTGTGCCCTGCTATAATTAAACCCAGCTCTTCGACTATATATTTATTTAACATGAGACAATTAATTGTTCTGATTAAACTCGTCTATACTTTTATTAGTTTAAACGGGGGTTTTAAATGGTTAATTTGCAATTAGAAATAACTTTGGTTGCTTGGACCTTTGGATATTACTTATTAGTTGTGATGTATAAATAATGAATAGATAATATAAAAACTTTAAAAAACGAAAAAATATTCTTACAAATATATATCATGTCTAAAATTTTAAAGCTGTTGTTCAAGTGGTATGTTTACCCCTAATCTGTTTATTTTTATATTATTAAACCTCCATGAATGTGTAATATACTTATAGATTAATATATTTCTTATCTCCCAATTGTCTTATCTTCTCTACCTCACCTCTTTCAAATCAAATAACATATTCACGCCACATCTCATCTAACCTTAAGTCAACTCCCAATTCACTATGATGGGACTCAATTTCAATGGTGATTTCAGGAAGGGCCGTCAAATCAATATGGGTGGCCGTCGTGCCACGCCATTAGTAGATCGTGCTAGTTTACTGCAAAAGGCTCAAGCTGATAGAGATCGTCGTGAAGATCAACGCCGTCAACTCAAGGCCGCTATAAGCATTCAAGCTTTTTATCGAGGTCGTAATGCGACCGCTCAAACCCGTCTTAATGTTAATCGAGAATGGGTATTCCAATATATCACTGAATCATTAACTATTTCAAATCTTACCGTTTCAAATCTTAATCGATGTTTAGCGGAATTCACATTCTTCTTCCCCTCGGTGTCATCGGAGGATTACGTTGAATTAAGGCAAACGTTGCATATTCTTACCGCCACCCAGTTGGATTTAAAATCAATCAATGAGTTCACACGCCATAACTTAATTCGTCAGTTGGCATTATGGCTATCACAGGTACGTGCCCCCAATCGATATACGCTAAATGCATTGGGGGTCACATTACAGATATTTGATATTTTACCGACATCTGATAATCAGAATATTATGATTTTCCCTGCATTGGCTAATCTTACCCGAACGTTGATCGCTCATACCAATGGTATGGTAGATTTGGAGATGGAACCATTAGTAGAATCACTCGTTAAAACCGTTATAAATTTTGCATCACAAAATATTCATGCCCTTATATCACAGTATTTGGTACTAGGTGATCTATTTTCACTCGTCCCGTTGAGCAAGCTGAACACGCTAAGGGGACCAATATGGTCATCAATCGCCAAAAAGGATGAATCATTGTTTTCCACTCTGAATAAACTCAATGCCGAATCTCGATTATGGTTATTTGTCAATTTAGTAACATTATCGCAAACTCAATCAATGTCTGTCACTGTACTAAAATCACTTAATTTAATAATCAATTTAGTGCCATTCCAAATAGTAGAATCTGAATTCAAATCCACTGAAGATTTAGATTCAGATAATTGGCGATCCGATTTTACCGTTTATGAAACTAATCAAAGTAGATTACTCTCAGCGATTAAACCATTATACACTCGTGAATTTATTACTCGATTATTCCCACTTAAGGAAACTGGGAATGATTCAATTTCTCTTATTGCAACATTCTTAACTTCAATATGTCGATTTTTCCCAGCGCATCGTAAGGATATTATGCTTCAATTGGCATTATTACCTTCTGCATCGGCCGTACATTTATTTTGGACTCCATTTACTCAATCAAGAATTCATGAATTAGTAATTAGTGGTAATTTCCCCGTTACTGAATTCACTAAAGTTGTCTCAGAGCATAGTAACGATTGGGCAAAAATGGTTATTGCATTAGAGTTATACTCATACTGGCTTATAATTGCTGACGATACCGAATTTTTGGATAATGAAATTCAAGGATTATCATTGAATGAGGTAAAATCTCTAGCGACATTTTTAAGAAATTTTTGTTTTATACTTATTTGGCACGCATCGACAGTGGTGACGGATTATGGAAATAAACCAATTTCAATTACTACTGATATTACTTATGGTAGATTAAAGACCGTTTCGTTATTAGTAATGAAACAAATCTATATTCGAGATTCAAGACGTCCATTCATGGGTAGTGATTTTTGGTTAATGACGAATAAATTTGATATGCATTCCTTTATACCGGCTACCGTCGAAGAAGAACAAAGAAGATACGAATTATCATTGCAAATTAATTCTGATGATGAAGATATAAATACCACTAATACTAGTAACCGAGGAGGTGCGGTAACATCAAGACTCAATGTACTTCAACAAGCACCCTTTTTCATCCCCTTTGACGTTAGAGTGAGTATTTTCCAAGCCTTCATTTCCCTAGATCAAGAACGTCGTCAAACTACAACATCATTTGGTCATTTTGATTTCATGACTGGAGTATCTTCACGTCATAAAGCTGATGTTCGTCGTGAATTTTTGCTTCAAGATGCGTTTGATGGGTTTAATGCGCTCGGATCAGATTTAAAATCACCAATTAGCGTAACTTTTTATAATGAATATGGTCCAGAAGCAGGAATTGATGGCGGTGGTATCACAAAGGAGTTTCTTACTTCAGTTATTCATGAAGCATTTGCCGATGATAAAAAGCTATTCGTAGCTACTAATAATCATCTATTATATCCTAATCCGTTATTAGGTACTGTTATTTCCGATAGTAATAGTAATAACGTTACTACCCGACGACAACAATTGGCATATATTGAATTTTTGGGTCGTATTATTGGTAAATGCCTTTACGAGGGAATCTTAGTCGACGTTGAGTTTGCATCATTCTTTTTACAGAAATGGTCAGGTACAAGTTATCGAAACTCATTTGACGATCTTTACTCATTAGACCCGGACCTTTATAATGGTCTTGTCAAAGTACATAAATATCCTGGTAGTGTTGAAGATGATTTAGCGTTAAATTTTACGATAATGCAACAAACTGAATCATCAACGCGGACAAGGGTAATTGAATTGAAGCCAAATGGTTCAGATATCCCTGTAACTAACGCCAATAGATTAGAGTATATTCGAGCAGTGGCGAATTATAAATTAAATGCCGTTCTTCACCCACAGACAACGGCCTTTTTACATGGTATGAACGATATTATATCACCGCATTGGTTAAGTATGTTCAATGCAAGTGAATTACAAATGTTGGTTAGTGGTGGTAGTGCGAAGATTGATATCTCTAATTTACGTGAAAATACATCTTATGGCGGATACGCCAATGATGATGAAACAATTATTTACTTTTGGCAATTACTTGAAGAACTTAACGATCATCAAATTCGTAAATTGATTAAATTTGTTACATCAGTATCAAGGGCACCATTATTAGGATTTCAAATGTTAAAACCAGCATTCGCAATCCGTAATGCTGGGTCCGATAAATCAAGATTGCCAACAGCTTCAACTTGTGTTAATTTATTGAAACTACCTGATTATAAGGATAAATCTTTATTGAGACAAAAGCTGTTGTATGCTATTAATTCTGAAGCTGGGTTTGATTTATCTTAGAACAATGGTCCTCACTCGATCGTGGCGAGAGCGCGAAGTGAATCAAGTGAGTTAAGATGAGTGAGTTAAAACGAGTGTGGAGAAGTGAGGGCGAATGAGGTGCTGTTTAAGCTGACACTCACTCACTCATAATTCAAAATTAAGTTTTTTTCTCGCTCTCACTGAGTGAGCAGTATATATTAAAAATTACGTAAATTATTTCTTAAGTCATCATACATTTCACGCTCCAATCTGACTTTGTACAAATTGCTCGTCTTTACTGGTCTCCATTTACCACCAGTTTTATTATCAATAGTAACAGTACTAACCATTTGGGCCAAATCCCGTGTAAGTTTAAATACCTCACTTGCCTTTGAACGAGTCTTGGAACCCCTGGATCGTCCATTAAATAGTTCTTTATTCAACCATGTCAGATCATCACTATTATTAACATTACCACTTGTATTCAAAATACGCACTGCACTTCTTAAATTCTTAACCTCAGTGACCAGATAATGCATCTTCATCTTATCACTATACGAGCTCAATAAATCATCAAGGGTACCATCACCAAATTCAAATACTCGTTTCCTATCCTCAATTGCCGTTTTCAAATTGATAATATCTTCATCCCTGTCCTTGATGACCGCATTGACTTCCTTCAATTTACTGCCCAATGTAACCTCTCGTTCACTGGCTTCACTTAATAATTTACGTAATTGCATAATAGTATCTTCCTGTAACACTGATTTAGCAATCTTCGAATCATACAACGATAATTTTTCTTGAATCTCTTCAATCATCTTATCCTTCCCGCGAATCAAGATTTGTAATTCTCTTAAATCATGTCGCAGATTATCAATTTTATTGTCCTTTAATTCTTTATGACCATGATCTGATTTCAGCATCGCCGAACGTACTTGCCAGGGCGGGGTTTCACTTGAAGTCGACGTCGTTGAATCAAAACTATCGTTACTATTACTCAACATCTCAATCACCATAATCTGACTCCTTAAAAGTTCATTCACAGTACTAAATGGTGTAGTAACATTTTCTCCATCCTCTTGATTGAAAAAATTACAAGATAATTCCAACACGACTGCCTCTAGGGAATCCCTTAATGATATAATCTCCTCCTCCGTATAAGTTATATGCAACGAAGAATCTAAATGAAATGAAACGGCACACATGAATTCAATAATTATTGATACTTGATTGAATACATTGACAACAGATTCACTAAAATCATTGCTGAGTCGTCGACCGCCGGTGGCTTTATGGATTTCAAAGAATTGATTGATCTCTGATCTAAGCATATTTAACTTCTTCACTGATTCACTCATTTGACAAATATAATCGTCCGCGAGATCGAATTTTAAACTGGTGATTAAAACTTTGCTTATCAAATTACAATCTTGTATCAAGTAATCGAGCAATGCTAAAATTTTAATTGAATTATTTTTTTCGTAATTAGAAAACCGAGTCATTTTACTCGAGGACGACCACGATGACATTGTTTCTTTTAATAAACCCAGAGACGCTAATAATGATGACTTGGAATCTTGCTCTGAGGTTTCACCCTTTTTAAGTCGTTCAAGTTCAAAATTAAAATTTGAATCAATGCTTTCTAATTTGAATCGAATTTCAGCTAATGATTCAAAGGTCTCAATGTCCGCACGGCTGAAGAATTCATTTATGGATTCAATTCGTGATGTTATATCGCATAAATATAAACATGATAATAGATAATTGCCTAACGAGAACAATGATAATTCATCATTATTTCTTTGTTTTATAGAATTCTCAAAGTATTGGAATAATAATGAACCCTTATGAATAATACTCTTAGCCAGGAAGAATGTTATGATTGATTCCTCATCCTGAATCATAGCGGGTAAAGTATAGGATTTGAATATCATTAATTTTTCAATGGTTAACTGTAAATCAGTCGTCAATAATTCGATCTCGATCTCTCTTGCTTGGGTACTGATATTACTTTGTTGCAATCTCATGTTAACATCCATCATATGCTTAGCTTTAGACATAAGATCAGTTGTACGACTATTAGCATTATCGTTATCTGACCTTAAATGTTCCAATTCAAATTGAAGTGATCGAACTAAATCACGAAATTTTTCTACGGTGTTTTCCAAGTAATCGTTTCGATCTTCAATAGAGTCTAATTCCTTCTTTTGAGTATTGTACCTGGCCTCCAAGTCATCAATCTCACCTTGTAATTGACTCTCAGTTAGTTGATGATTCAATTCTAACTCATCATTGAGTTCTTTAAGAAATTCTAACTCTTCGATAGTTTTTTGTAAATCTTCACATTTACTTGTTAATTCTAAATTAGTCTCTGTAAGTTCTTCAATCATATCTTCACCGCCAAGGGCAGCATCAAGTTGACCTTTTAAATCTTCAACCATCATATAGGAATCCGATAATTGTCTGTCCATAACCTTTAACTTATCACTCATCACAAAGAAATCTCTTTCAGTTAGTTGTAAAATATTTATTTTGATATTCAAATCATTTTCTTTTGAAATAGAAATATCTCGAAGTGTTATCAGGGCCTCCTCTAACTGCTGTATACGATTTTGTGATTTTATAACCGTGACCGAATTGGTTCGAGCAATTAAATCTAAATCTTCCTGCGATTTATCCATATTCAATAAGTCATTTTCTTCTTTAAGGAGTTCACATTCTAATTCCAATTCTTCAATCTGCGTGTTTAATGATTGAATCTTAATCTCTAATTCTTCGGATTTTGCTTCCGCCAATTCACGATCCAGCGCCAGAGATTCTAGTTCTTCATCGGTAATATGTTGCCTGTTTACAATATTATTCCTCTCATCATCATAAGCCATTAATTTACTGCGTAATATTTGTAACTCATTACTCATGGGGGCCATCTTAGATTGTAATCGCAGTACAACACTCTCCAATTTCTTCTTTTGATTCACCTCGGCTTGAATTGTATTAAGCTTTTCAAAATCTTCCTTTCTTTTCCGTTCCATAATCCTTAGTTTCCCCTTCAAATTTTCAATTTGGTTCGCCGATATAGAGATTGATTCAGAACTTTGAGATATATTAGTATGCGACGATATTACCGAATTGGACCGTAAGCCGCCATCAGCTAAACGTACAGATTCTGAATTTGATGATCTTCTTGACGATGTCGGTCGACTAATTGTGCCCTCAAAGGTGGATATTGATGGCCTTTTATTCACTTGAACCGATTTATTGGAACTTGCCGATCGAGGTTTTATTATTGGTGGTCCCATAGTTAACGATGTATTTCTAGATGAAGGAATTTTGTCAGCATCAAACAAATTCACAGCCGGTGGTCTAACAAAAATTCCGTATTCAACATCTGAATCTTCTGACTCATTATGGCATTCAAAATACTTTACTCCTTGAACGGAACCATCATTCTTACCCATAGCATTATCCAACTCAACGCCGACCCATTGTCCCGTTGAAAACTCGGTATTACCTATAAATCTTATTATTCCGGGCTCATCACGAACCACTACCCTTTGACCAACTTCAAGTCCACCTGTAGGTGATGGCGTCGTTGAATACATGGTTTGTTTACTTATCGGTGGTTTTCAATAGTAAAGATCAGATCTCATGGAGGTAACCGGGCTCATAACCTTGTGTGCAGCATATATGATGAATTATTCAATTATCAACGAGTAAATAGGCGGAAAGTGATTAAGTCCAATTAGTCTTGGTTTAGCTGCAATATTCAATTAAAATCCTCTTCATTCATTGTTTATTATTCTTTCAAGGATTAAAATGACGGTATTTGACCTGATTCGAACCACTTTCTCTCAGCGTGTATCACAGCCCGCAAGTAATTCTCAGACCCCCATCTATCCCAAAGACATTTTTAACGCACCAGAAAGTTTCAACGAAATCAGATTCGGCATTAAAATTAAGCGCTTGTTCACAGAAGTCAAATTGGATAACTCAAGATGTCAGCTCGTACGGTTTTAAAGAGAAAGAATTTTTCTATGGATAGACTCCCCTCTAACTTGAGGAGTCATTTAGAAAATAAACAAAAGAAATGGAACCCTGATTTCATGGCACAACAAGTTGCTTTATCTGTACCCGAAAAGGACCGATTAAAGGAAAATGAATATCATTTCATGAACGGTGACAGAGTTCAACTCATTGATGGTAAGGACGCTGGTAAGATTGGTAAAGTAGTTAGTATATTCAAGGAAGGTAATGCTTATTACGTTGAAGGTGTTGGCGAGAAGATGCGTACCGTTCTACCTAGTGAATTTTGGGTACCAGGTCAATCATTATATGTAAGTGATTTCCCTATGCCTATTAAACAAGATAGACTTCGTTTAGTCGTCGATATGAAGGATGGTGCTGAATCTCGTGAAGTCGCTATTCATACCCTTAAGATGTCATCCGACTTGAAATGGAATGAAGACTATCAAAAGCCAATGTCTGTTAGATCAGTTAGACATAATAAGCAAACTATTGATATTCCCTGGCCTCCTGCCCCCGAACCTGTAGAATGTGGCGAATTTGCTACCCCTGCCGATATTGCTAGAGAAAGAACATGGTTTGTTGAAAATCTTCTTCAATCCCCTGTACCTAACATGGCGCTTGGTGATATTAGAAATCCTATTCGTGAATATAAGTCTAAGATTGTTAGAAAGAATTTCTTAGAAAAGTGGAATAATAGACCTCAAATGCCCTTATCTGAATCAAGAAAGGCTATGATCGCTGAAAAGAATGAACAAGCCGAAAAGCCTATTTACAATTTAACTCAAGAGATTGAAGATTTTATTGGTAAAAGAGTTGAAAAGCACCAAAAGGAATTCTTTAAGAATTAAGAAGCTACTTTATTAACTAAACGATACCTATTTATGATGATTCACATTTCACCCCACCCTAAGAGGTCGTATCTTCTTTTTCTCTTTCGCGCCCCCCACCGCCCTACGTTGGCATTTTTTTTTGTCAAAACTTATCTTTTGTTTGGTTAGATTTGTTCTGTATATAATATAATTTCCTTATCATTTAGCTGTAATGCAGTTTTTCTGTATTACATTTAGTTATTTTTTAATAAACCCCAATGAGACAAAAGACTAGAGCGAGTAGTCGGGTTAACAGTTAATGAGTATATTCGAGCAAAGCGTGAATATCAATAAAAGATGGTGAACGAGTTGTAAGTGAATATTATTCGACTCTCTGCTAGAATAGTCTACTCATTCTGTAGTTCTGTGATCCTTACTCCTTCTCACTCCTTAATTTCACTCCTCACTTTCGCCTCGCTCAAGTTCATTGAGTCAAGTTTTTATTCCAAAGTATCTAACAATCAATATATTTCTCATTCATTATATGGGTGATCAACTATGATTGCAAAATGAATATGTATATGAGACATGAAAGATATAAATTATGTCAAATAGTTTAATTACAAATATACTATACACTTTCTTACCGAAATAAGAGTGTAACGATAGATTCAAAGATTACTTTGTTATAGATGTATGCAGAGGGTATATAAAGAAATGAGTGGCGAGGGAAAAGATAACAAAAATTACTATAGATACAAAATAAAAACAAATTTATGTGATATCTCACTTTGCTCACTCACTCGTATGTTGCTTCACAAGTATCGCTTCGCTCACTTGTTTCGCTCCATTTCTATTTACCAGTCAATTGAGTAATAAATGAAACAAAAAATTTCTTAAAATCCTTTTGATCAAAATTTCTCAACGATTCACAATAACGGTTAATAAGATCTGAAGGCACACCAACTGATGGAAGATAAGTTTCACCAAGATAACTAATAAATGATTCACCCTTTTGAATGAAAATTGTCTTTTGTAAACTACCGAATTCACCTAAAATAATTCTTGATTGAGCATCACCTGATTCAAATTCGGGTTTTGATGAAAATTCAAAACATAATACTGAAACTTGTAATAGGAATTGTTCAAATCCGACAATTTTAAGACCATTACCGAAAATATCATTCAAGGGGGGCGATGGTCTAATTTCACCTGACCCCCATTCTTGAATCATTTTATTTAATACCAGAACAGCTTGTCTTGTTGATGGGGTATCATTTAAATCAGTTGAATAATGTAAAAGACTCTTCAATACACTTTCATAAACACCATTATTCGCATCATCAAAGAAAACAGCACTCATATTATTATTAATAATATTGAATAAGAAGGTTAAATAAGCCTTACGCATATCAGATTTAATAACTTGATCATCGGTTGATCCTGATGATGAAGCAGTATTATCAACTTCTTCAAGCGATGAAAAAATTCTTGTAAATAAATTATTCAACATGGACCCAAGCATTTCAAATACACCCCTCTCAGATTGATAACTATGCACTAAATGACCGAGAAATCCTAAGAAATCAACTAATTCTGTTGTCTTACATTCACTTAAAAGCGCCGAGATAAGACGAGAAATTTCATCTAAAATATTCGTCCCTAGGATGGGAATTAATCTTGAGAAAGCGAATCTTGATGAATCCCTAATTACTTCGATACAGGGTAATGTCTCTAATGCAACGATAGTAACTTGAGTAATATTCTTAAATTCTTGTAAAAGTCTAGGGTCATACACCTTCTTAGGGATTGCGCCCTTGGAGGAAATAACTGAAGGTACACTATCATCGAACCCCCGGGCAAATGTTCCCAAAGCCATTAAATTATGATGAATTTGTAATGCTTGTAAAGGATCAGTATTTCTACCACCATTACCACCCGATTGTTGAAGACCCCTTTCAACATCAGAGAAAAGGGGCTGTAAAATTCTTTCAATTAATTGAATTTGGGTATCGGGATTATTAACAATTGAAGCAATAATTAAACCACAAAGTTCAAATAAATATAATTGACTATCGAAAGCGCCCTCGTCGGCAGATATTTCTGAATCATCATCCTTCTTGGGTAATTCGGCTTTAACACGTAAAAGCGGGGAAATTGAAGTTAAAACAGTTTCAGCGATTGTACTAATTGAACCCTTAGCAGATTTAACGAATCTATAAATCAAATACCATGAGCGTACTTGGACTCTAGTATTTGAATTATGAATACCTAATGGTGAACAGAAAACTTGTAAAACACGATGCAATAATTGACTCTCGGAGGTTGTGAAAAAGTTGGCATGACGAACAACCAGTTCCATAAATTCTAATTGAATTGATGGATGATTTACTGATAGAATAGCATCACTATTAACCATATTAACAAACATTTCAAATAAACATTGTGAAGCGGGCGTTTGAACTCCCTTTATAACATTAACGGAACCATTACGTAAACTTTCACTGAATGCTGATAATTGGAATAGACCTAATTCAATATCTCTCCAATCCTTGGATGCTGAACCAAGACATTGATTGACGACAGCCGACATACCTTGCATATAAAGATTTATTTCAATACCGGCAATTAAATCCTGTAATAATTTTAATCTTGATCTAATTTCTAAGAATTCTCCATCTTCGTCATCCTTATCAGCAACCCAATCAGCATCAGCATCGTATTTAGCCTTTATTACTACCTTATTAAGAAGTTCAGGTAAAATAGCTAAACGATTCGAGGGTACGAAATTAATATCAGCTGGGAAATTAGTGATTTGTCCTAGGGCATCACGAGTTAAATTAGTTGTATCAACCTTCCTCTTTTCTTTACGAGATTCCTTTCTAATGAATCCTAAATATTCAGAGATAACCTGGAACACTTGAGATGAAGTATCATCGTATTCATTAGTTAAGAATCGTAAAATAATGGGGAACATGGATAATAGCATTGATTCAGCTGCTTCACGTAATTCAAGAGTCGATTGTTCACCTGAATTAGCGGCATTTGTATCATCAAGAATACCAATTAATTCTATGCCAATAACATTACATAATTTTGCTGCTCTTTCATCGAAATCAATATCATCAGAATCAACGGGTAATTGAGCTATAATATTGGTAAGATTTAATAATTTGATTAATTGTAATTTATCTGATGGTTTCATCTTTTTGGAGATAATCTCAGAAATTGTATCACATGCTGAAATTCTTTGCCTTTTATTACCTAATAATCCAAAGATTAAATCGAGTAATGAGGGGTTAACAATGAGGGTAATTTCAATCCATGAAACCCAACCACCGACAACTTTAAGGGTGTTGTCAATGATCTCATTAACCAAGTTTGAGTTAGAGGTGGTATTATTGGTGTAAAAATTTAAAATTTCAATCCAAGAGTTTGCTAATTTGTTCATATCTCTTACACGAATAAAATCCTTCAATGCATTATTACGTCTAGTAACTTGGGGAACTCTAATGATTAAGTTATCGCCAATTTCTTCATGTACAACTTTAAGGATACGTAAATACATATCACAGGCAATAGCATTACCGTAAGCGGAACCATTAGAGGGTAAAAGCTTTAAAACATCATCAAAGAATGAAGTCCAAGTTTCACCGTAAGCGACAATAAACAAATAACCTAAAGTTTGCGCAAACTTATTTCTCATATAAGAAGCATCTTGCTCAAGTGATGATGATGATCCATTATTAATAACCCCATTTTGAAGGTATTTAAATAAGGAAGCTCGACAAATTTGTAATTGTTGTTGGTTTAAATTACTGAGTGAATTATCAATAACTTGAAGTGCGAAGTATCTTGATTCATCCGATCTTTTACGATCTCCGGTAAACATGGAAAGACACATTTGCCAACCGTCATTTGAGGATTTGACTTGATTGCAAAAATCCATGGCTTGTTGTCGTAATGAGGGATCACCGGAACCTTGAATGGCAATAGCCACAGCTTGTTCGATTTGATCTTCCATGGTTTTATGTTTTGGACAAAGAACAATTTATGGGTGATTTGTGTGGTGATTTGTGCGATGAAACAATATACAGATCTAAGGAGTGGTAATGAGAATAGCGATCAGAGGTTTGTAACTAAACGATTCAGGAAATAATTAAAACTAATAACCTCGCTTCTTCAATTATCTAAAACTGTCAAAACGGATAATCGTATTTTGAAGGCAAATTTCAAGGTGGTGGTGGATCATCAGAAAAATTTGGGTGTTTAGATGGGAACACCCTAACCCGATTTGACTGGGGGAAGGGGGATTTTTTATAAAAGGTAGAATACTTATTTATTATTATTTATACAGAAGGTATTATTACATGGGGTGTATATATGTACATAATGGGATGCTGGGGCGTTTATACGGTCATTAAATGGTGAGGGTGGGGGTGAGGGTGGTGGCGGATGGAAGGATCTCGAACGTTGAGATTACAGTTGATTGAACATGAGTGAGAAAGGACGATATGATTGAGTAATCAAAGTCATTCGCGTTTGCTCGTTCTACCAACCAAATCTCAATTGAGCAGCTGTAAACACCGGCGGTTTCCATTGTAAACGATGTGCTTCCAATTGATGACGTTTCTTTGCCATGATTTTCTCATGACGAGCCACCACTGCATCAGTAATACAAATAATATGTTGACCCTTGTAGTATTTCAGCATATTCATAGTCTGTAACGTATGTAAAATATCCGTCGTAGTCATTGCCGTTGCCGATGAAATATCTTCAATTGTCATTTCTGTCTTACCAGAATCCATAAGTAACTCAATAATTGTATCAGCCCAATAAGCACGATAACTCATAAGACCTAAATCAGATAATGGTTTCTCCGGTGAACCTACTTTCCCTTCCTTTTTAGATAATTCGTAGGAGAATTGAATCAGTAATTTACCATAACCATGACGTTGATATTGAGGCAATGTCAAAATACAGGCAACATTATAATTTTCAGCTGATTCCTTTTCCTTGGAGAAATATCCGACTAAATGATGGCCCTTTTCATCACGTTTAGTCATACAATAGAATAAAAATGGATCAACATCGTAGTATAGAGTTTTATGATCCAGAAACAACTTCGATAATAAACATAAGTTTCTACACCAAGTTCTTTGTCTACGACCATCAATTTCGAAGAATGATACAACATCATCACGATATATTTCATTCCCCGGAGGGTGCTTTAGAGTACATTTTGCTCTAAACCTTTCAAATTGCTTTTGTGATGCGAAGAAACATAATGAAAAATCACAAATATAAATAACTTCCTCTTCCGATAATTCAATAGGATAAGGACTAAAATACCAAGGTTCAACTTTAAATCCACCTAATATGATGCTATTCAAATTACGTACTCTTGCCACTTCATGAGAATGATTTTGACTCATTGATCCTGATGTTCTCAATTTTTCAATTTCTTCTTCACGAGTATAATCTTCAAGTCCCGAGTCTTGACCATTAACCTGTAAATTGTCCAAATCCATAACATCACCATTCTTAGTATCGGGACCAGAAGAACGAGCTCGCTTTTTATCGGCGGCCTGTGATTTTATCTTATTAACGGTAGGTGTTGATTTTCTTACACGTTCCCTGGGCCATTCAACAGGGCGATCAAGATTTAATCTATCGGCCGCGGCCCATTCATCAAGACGTTTATTGAATTCAAGATAATGTACATAGAATACTAAATTACCCTTTCTTGTCACCGATGATAAAATTTCAGCATTACGGAATTCACCATCCTTTTCAACGAATAATTTACATCCAATACGAATATGTTGAGGTTCTAATTTTTGTCCAGGTTCAAGAAGTCCCACGGGGATTTCAAAAGTATGAGTCTTTTCTTCCTCTTTTTTCGCCTCCTTTTCAAGCTTTTCTTTATCGAATTCTGTCGCCATGTTGTTGAGTAGCGAATGAGTAGCGCAGCTACGAGTGATGAGTATACCGTTGGGAGTATTATGTATGGGATAATAATACAAAGATAAATTTAATAAATAGAATACAAATGATATAATTACATATAACTAGTAACTAAAAACGCTGTCTCGTCAATGAAGGTTCCCATTTAATACCAGGATCCGATTCCCTCGTAGCGCCCTTCGTCTCACGCCAAATTTTAATACTCTTATCGGCTTCACCTGTAATCAAACGAAGACCCGTCTTGTCAAAACTACTACAGAAAATACCATTCTCAGCCTCCAAGGACCCCGGGACAGGTACCGAATTTGTATCTTGAAATCTATGACCGGTCTTCCAATCGAAGAACCCAACTGATCCATTATCACCCCCCGAGAACATTACACCATCATTGTTAACGGCTAAAGTATTTATAATTGAATTATGACGTGGTGTGAAATTATGCATAAAATCACCATTTGGACATTTCCATTCCTTAATATTATCAGGACTTGCCGAGGCAAATGTGAATTCTGTAGGGTGTACCGCTAATGCCCTTACTGATTTTTTATGATGAGTTAATACCGTTTGAGTCTTACCAGCGGCTAAATCCCATAATCGAACTGTCGCATCCTCTGAAGATGAAATAATTTGTGGATCAGAGTCTTGACACTTGATATCGAAAATTGTTGATTTATGTCCTGTGAGTGTGAATACAGCGGTCTTGGTTCTTATATCCCATACTCTAACAGCGGCATCCCTACCGGCGGTAACTAATAAATCCAATGTAGGATGAATTGCCACCGCATTCACCGCACTTAAATGGCCATGATAACTACGAATAACCTTATTTTGTTCCAAATCCCAACATTTCACTAATTTATCTTCACCCCCACTGAATAAATATGGGTGTCTTGGTGATACCGCTAGGCCTCTAATCCCCATAATATGGCCAGTAAGTGATAACTTAAGGGCACCCGATGCTAAATCCCAGATCTTGATAGTACGATCCGTGGACCCGGTAGCAAACCATTGATTATCGGGTTCTACAACAACACTTCTAACCCAACCCAAGTGGCCAGTGATTACTCTCATTACCTCCCATGGTGCGTGCCATTCTGGTCGAGTCTCGGATATGACAGGGCGGTTGATAAGATTGGTGGATATGGGCGGTGACGGTGACGCTTGGGCTGACCTTATACTGAGTGCCGTCGATGGTGAGGACGACGTCGCCGTCAGCAGTCTTTGTGATTCTCCATTTGATGGTACACCCACAGGTCTACTACGTTTAGTCTTTACCGCACTCTTTGCTATCTTGGCGGCTAGGTAAGCCGGTAACTCCGCGGCAGACTGGTACTCTCTTGCCTTATGATAAATATTCAATTTACGGCTATTAGTATCGTGATCTAATGATACAATAGCTACATTATCACCGAATATCGCTTGCGAGAGTTGTCGCGACGCTAAAATTGAGCTCTAAGAAGGTTAGTATAATTCGACAACAACGAATATCAAATATATATACATACATCGATATAATCCACTTGATCGCCCGTTCCGTACGACATTGTATATAATTTCAATAATACCGTTACTCTACAATGTACGTATCTGAGATGTTATTCAACATCGTTGGGACAAAAGTATATCGCGAAAACCTTTCTACGCCACCCTCTTTGAGATCTACCCCAGATACTTTGAAGATTCAGTAAACAACGTGTTTTCAGCGTATTTAAACATCATGTCTTCTTTCTTCAGTATTATTTCTCGTAAGTTAAAGTTCTCGTGCCAATTGTGCTTAACGGATGCATACTAACTGGCACTACAGGCCTGGCAATCCCCGTTGGTATCGCAGTTACACTTGGTGAAAGTGCCATGTATGACGTTCAAGGTGGTAACCGTGCCGTTATCTTTGATCGTCTTTCAGGTGTACAAAAGCAAGTTATAGGTGAAGGTACTCATTTCTTAGTTCCTTGGTTACAAAAGGCAATTATCTTTGACGTTAGAACTAAACCTAGAAATATTACTTCAAATACTGGTTCAAAGGATATGCAAATGGTTTCTTTAACTCTTAGAGTACTTCATAGACCTGAAGTCAATCAACTTCCCCTTATTTATCAAGTGAGTTACTGTCTCGAGCATTTGAGCGAAACAAGAATATTAAGTCTTCTCTCGAGCGAAGCGAGAGTGTGAATAGAATGGAAAGTCTTCTGTAGAATATTAAGTCCTCTATTCACATTCTCGCTTCGCTCGAATGCTCACTCTCGCTACGCTCGTACTAACATTTTTAGAACCTCGGCCTTGACTACGATGAACGTGTTTTACCATCAATCGGTAATGAAGTCTTAAAATCAATTGTCGCCCAATACGATTGTGCTGAACTTATCACTCAACGTGAAAATGTATCAGCTCGTATTAGAGAGGATTTAATGAAGAGAGCCGCTGAATTCAACATTCAATTAGAAGATGTTTCAATTACTCACATGACATTTGGTAAAGAATTTACCAAGGCCGTTGAACAAAAGCAAATTGCTCAACAAGACGCTGAAAGAGCAAGATTTGTCGTTGAAAAAGCTGAACAAGAACGTCAAGCTTCAGTTATTAGAGCTGAGGGTGAGGCTGAATCAGCAACTTTAATTTCAAAGGCTTTGGAAAAGTGTGGTGATGGTCTTTTGTTGATTAGAAGAATTGAAGCTTCAAAGGATATCGCTGCTACTTTATCAATGTCATCAAATGTTACTTACTTACCTTCGGGTCAAGCCGGTAATAGTAATAATCAAAGTTTGTTGTTAAATATTGGTCGTTAAGCAACTCATAACGAGCTTTGCAAGTTGTGAGATGTGGGTTTAAGTGATTTATAATTTAGACTAGACTAGTTAGACTTTAGATTCTATAATTCTGTATATATTTATATTAAATATTTCAATATTATTAAAACCTCCTTCCCCGCCGCACTATAAAAGGCATTGAGAAAAATTCAAAAATATCGTCATTAAAAAAAAAACCTCCACCAACGGCAAGATAAAATGAATAAATTAAAAGCGAGAAATACACCAGATTTGAATGAGGATATAACTCCATTACCGGTGTCATCTGAATGTGAATATCTAATGACTGTCTTTAGTGATGACTTCAACTTTGATGAATTAAAGAATGAAACTGAAATTGTTCATTTACTTTATTATAGAAATAAGAATCAACATAGAGTTTCAAAATGGTGGTCATCGTTGAGTATTATACATAGACATTTAAATCATCTGGTATGTGATTTTGAACAAATCGCTAAAACCAAATCGACATCGGCACCCAATATGGAAAAGATTACCTCCACGGTCAATCATCTCGTGGGTAAAATTATACCGCAATCGTATCGTTGGTTTCATAGTATGATTACACAAGGACAATTCGTAACACTTGGAATTGCACTGGTTACAATGATATCAAAAGTTTATTCAATTTTATTACCATTATGTCCAAAGTCCACCAAAAAGACATTTTTACAGTCAAAGGTTAGTGATTTGTTGTTGATGGATGTGGGTGAAATAATAACTCGTTCAGAGAAAACAACGACTACTGAGACGACGACAATGTTGGATATAATTGATCATTCTATTGAATCTACAATGACGAAAAAAACAAAGACGGTTGTTAAGAAGAAGGTAAAATTGAGTTCAATTGATGATATTTTCGAGGTAGAAACGAAGAAGAGAAAGATTAAAAATGGTGATGAAAAGAAAGAAAAGAAAAACAAGAAGGGGAATGCAATGGATGATATTTTTGGTATATAGTCATGAGTCGTTCGAGCGAAGCGAGAATGACGAATGAGTAGAATGACGAGTGAACTAGAATGACTAGCGATAATAACTAGCGAGTGTTTTAAAGTTGAACATTTCACAAACTCTGTTAAGCGGTGTATGATAGTAGAATTTAACAAAATTTCAAATTAAACGAATTTATTAATTTAAAACAAGTTTAGATAATGCAAAGAAAAAAAAGAAAAAAAATAAGAAAACAATATAATATAAATGCAAATAAATAATAAAACCAAATTAAAAACACCAAATAAATACCAAATTAAAACCAAATTAAAACACCAAAAGAATAAATAGAAGTCATTCGAGCGAAGCCAGAACGACGATTGAGTAAAAATTGAGAGAGCAAATGATGAGGGAATAACGATGAATAAGATAGTTTAAAACCAGTCTTCAAAAACGTTCACTCACCTTGGCTTCGCTCAAGTTCATTCAAGTTTGTTCATCGTTCATTCGAAGCCCGCCAATCCCTCAACATCCCCAACCAAACCCCTCCAAAACAATTCCCCTCTTCTGCCCTTACTCATTGCCACCGAAGATAAAATATCCAGTAATGAAACACCATCACCATTTTCACCACTTATTTCATCATCTAAATCATCATTATTAATAACAATATTATCAAATTGTAATATCCTAATTATTAATAGTAAAATTTCTGCAACATTACAATTTTGATTAATTAATTTATCAATCAAAATGGTCGAGAATGAATCGGCACCGGCGCCCAAAGTCTTATAAATTAAACTAATTGAGAATGATAATCTTGATAATGATGCGTGCGGAAGGATTGAAATTTCTTCACTGGTTAATGAAGGAATAATTCTTAATAATTGATGACAGGCATCTTGAAGGATTGATACCTGAGATGTCGGTGGGAATGAAGGAGTTGACAGAGCGAAATGACAAAATGGGGCTCTTGAAGACGTCGACGATTGATAGATCGATGATTGATAAAGGTATCCGACAAGACAATAATAAACAATCTCTAATGACTTATCATTAGAAGAATCTAGCTGTCTTTTAATCAATTGTAATCTTTGATAAAAGTATGAAACTAAATCAAGAATTTTCGAATCTTTAAAATCTAAGATTGTCGGGTGTGAAAATAATGATTTATTCATATCTTGAAGAACGTGCATGTATTGAACTAATTTGACTAATTTAGTATCCATCATATTGGTTTGTGGTTGTTCAAATAATTGACAACTTTCTTCAAGGTACGTTGACCAGGGGATAGTGGGTTGAACTAATCCTGATGAAAATAATCCATTATTAGCCATTGTCGCATAAACGCAAAGATATAATCTTCTTGAATCTAAATCGTTCTTCATATGAGCCTTTAACATTGATAATGTTGCGAATTTGATAACCGCAAGTCTCTGAATCCGATTAACGTCTAATGAATTATACCATACTAAAAGCAATACCAGACAACCCCAAAGTTCCATCGATACATGACCTAAGACAGTTGTTTGATGAATAATTAATTGAAAACAATCTTCAATTAATTTTGATGACGTGTCATTGAATGAATTACCTCTAAGGGCAATTGATGACACAGCCATAATTGTAGTATAAAGAAATGGTGTCGTTGAACGCAAATCTTCAACTGTTGTTGATTCTGGGATTTGAACCACTGCGAATTTTTCGCAAACAATTCTTCGATATGTATCTAAACGAATCTGACTTTCACCATATGAAAGTTCGACGTGAGGGTGAGAATAGAAGTCAGTTTTGTTATTGTTATTATTCTTATTATTATGAACTCTTTCCCACGCTATCTCCAATCCGCGTCTAATATCAGTCTCATCAACAGATTCACGTCTCATTATCGGTGAACCAATAAGAGATCTAGGACTAATAGGATCATATCTACTACAATCCGAGCCTGACCTTGAGGCATAAGTAACTATCGCAGTATCATTTTCACTACTTTGGGGTGATATTGCCATTGTTGAGGGTAATATAGGACGATATTTGGCCCAATTTGTCGATGATGATTGAGTAGTAGGAATTATAGATGATGATAATTTGATTTCTTCATCGGTAGGAATATCGGATGATGATGATTCAATATCAATGGGTGGTGGTACATTATTTGAATGTAATGTTGCTTGAAGAATTGATAATTTTTTCTCCAACTCAGCTACTCGACTAAAACAAATGTTAGTATAGAATCATTTTTTCGGATTAATTACAGTATGAGGTTATAAGCCAATGTCTTTCCCGATGCCGCACCGGAACCAATTTAAACCGACCGCGAGGGGTGCGGCGGGAGGTTGAACTCCAACGCCGCACAATACCCATCAATTCGCATTTAATCCGGTGAGGGGCAGTTGGGAGTGGTTTATCAGTATATCGATAAAGCTTAAAACGAGTGGCAAGCAAGAAATTACAAGAAGTTGTGGGCGAAGAGTGGCAAAATAGCAGTAAGAGCACATTCGCTTTGCTCAGGTGTTTGTACTTACGAATCAGTTCTTCGTTTCCTCTTTCTAGGGCCTAATTTAAATTCACATTCTCTTGACGATTTTGCACACCTAATGCAGGGCCTTAATGGATCAGTAGCATCAATCGGGATACATCGGACTTTGAGGGTACGGCAATGTTCGCAAGCCCTTGAACGACGGGTATAATGATGTGAAGGCGGATCTAGTGGGATCGTACTCGGCTTAACGGCAATAGGACGTGATGCTATCATTTGAAGTATGAATATGACTGGATATGAATGAATATGAATGAATATAAAGAAAAAGATCAAAAAAGAGAAAAACCAGATGAGCATAGATAAATAAATAAACACACTTGAGGGGGAAGCCGTCAGCGGTGGCGCTGAGGGGTGCGGCGCCGGCGATGACCGTGCCGACGGAAAGCTTAGCCCATCACCTCATTCGAGCGGGTGAGAATGTCTAATTAATTATAAGTGGGTTGAGTGTTTAATAGCTACTTGGGTCAAATTTAGATAAGAATTCTATCTATATTCATAGACATGAAATCTGAGTTCTTACTGTACACAACACCTGTCGGAAAACACAAATCAAACCGGATCTCATGTTGAGCCTCGCGCCGCATCGACTGAAAAGTGGAAGCGAAAGTGGAAATGACCGCCGCCGCCGCAGCTGATGCCGCATGATCCATGCCGCACATCGGGTGGTAAAAAGGCCGGTTAAGGAGTTGAAGATAAGTATTGCCGTGTGGCGGGTGTTTGATAAGTCCAGAGGTTTCTATTGGCGATGATCGGGGTAAATAACCGGTAATTTGTGGATTGCATGCACTATATCTGACAATCACCATAATACCCTCGCCATAAGTAGATCATTCTCGCTACGCTCAATGATCAAGTAGTTGGGATTCTCAACGGTTTTTAAACCTGGATTCTCACTGGCTTTAACTCACAGGTCATGAGTCAGTAATGTGATTGTTATCTTGTACAATTGAATATTGAATATGGCAATTTTGCTCTTTGGCCGTTTGAAGTAGTAACCCTCAATGTGCATATAGTCAGATATTTTCTGTTTATCGTCTATAATCAATGTTGACACCAGTTCACACTGCGACCACAGATGGTGTCTTGTAATGTGTTGATTGTGTCATGCATAATTAAAACATTGGTTTATTCTGCCTTAACTATTATATATTTAGATTTTTTTTATTTAATTCAATATGAGGAGCCTTTTTTCGTTTTTTTTTTCTAATTCCGTGGAACATATAGAGCAATATCCTGGAATCCAAATATCAATATAGGAAAGAAAGTTGAATCAAATACAAAATATAAAATATCACAACTAAAAATAAAATAATCTCGGTATAAAATTAATGATTTTATCGTCATATAAACTCCTCTTTTTTATTCTCTTTTATTCTCTATGCTTCACAAGCTAATTTTTAAACATGGTTCTGGGAGGGTCAATGACGTCATTCGGTAAGCTTGCGAGTCGCTGGGCACAATCGTAAACGTGAGACTGGGTTAACATTTGAAGATGCTGATTTTGTATATATATCCAAAAGACAATATTGGTATTGGTTCAATGTTCTTTGTAGTAGTAGATAATGCTATTCACTGGCTACCATCGACTACCTGCTATTCTACTCATCCTTGACTACTATTCGCTTCGCTCATGAGTATTTAAGGATGAGTTCCCCCAGCAACCACACTGGGACTGGGAGTAAGGAAATTCACTTCTATACCATCGCAATTTTGTGAATTAACCTCATTGTCATCCTTAAATCAACCAACCATGACAAAGACAACCCCTCTTACCCACGACACCATCATTAATGAATGGTTCTGTGAAAGATCTGACGCGACATTCCCCGGCCAGGGATTCATGATTAAAGTATCGGAAATTCTTCATGTAGGTAGATCAATGTTTCAAGATGTCCTTGTATTCAAATCAACTGATTATGGTAATGTTCTCGTATTAGATGGTATCGTTCAGGCTACAGAGAGAGATGAATTTGCTTATCAAGAAATGATTTGTCATTTAGCTATGAATTCTCATGACAACCCTCAACATGTTCTAGTCATTGGTGGTGGTGATGGCGGTGTATTAAGAGAAGTAGTAAAGCATAAAAGTGTCAAGCAAGTAACCCTTTGTGAAATTGATCAATCGGTAATTGATGTCTCCAAAACTTATTTACCCGATATGGCTCGTGGTTTCGATCATGAAAAGGTTTCATTATTTATTGGTGATGGCTTCGAATATTTAAGGAATCCTCCAAAGAAATTTGATGTAATCATTACTGATTCATCTGATCCTGAGGGACCCGCCGAAGCATTCTTTCAAGAAAATTATTTTAATTTATTGAATAATGCCTTGACCGATAATGGTGTTATTATTACTCAAGCATCTGAGAATGTTTGGTTAAATTTTTCCTTTATTCGTAATTTAAGAAATACTTGTCTTAAAGTTTTCCCTGTCGTAGAATACGCTGCTACAATGGTACCAACTTATACATCAGGTCAGTTAGGACTCATGGTTTGTTCAAAGAGGGCGGATTGGGATATTAAGACGCCTTTAAGGTGTTGGGATGATGATGAGGAGAGATTGATTAATAGATATTATAATAAATCTATTCATCAAGCTTCGTTTGTTTTGCCAAATTGGGCAAAGTGGTATTTGAAAGACACTACAGCTCCGTCGAATTAGCTTCCGCGATTCAACCAACCTTCCCGTCCCCCAGCTCATACGAGCTTTTCTGTATACTAGCTAATTATAACCTTTACTTCATTTCTTTTGTATACTATTTAAATATATTATTTCATATTAAGTCTTCGAGCAAGTCTTTGGGTGAAGCGAAAAGACGAAGCCAGAAGAGAAGATAATCAGGTATTTGCGCCTGTGTACCGTATGGCTTTCGCTTCAATCACACACACACACACTCGCTTCGCCTAAGTTGGCTACGCTCAAGCTCGCTTGTGCGCTACAAAAACTCCCTATTATAATTCAAATTAACTTCACTTGAAACACCCTCACCCTTAACCAATTGAAATATAAACCCAGGCGACTGATTGACCGGAGATTGATTCACATGACAAATCCTCCAAATTGAATTGATCAATGATAAATGCATTGTTGGTATATCCTCAGATCTTCCTCTCTTATTCCCTGTTTCATCTGTCGTTGCAACATCACCCTTAATCTTGGCTAATGAATTTCTTGTATCCCACATTGGATCAAACGTATTATTATTAATAGTTAAGTGACACTGTGAAAAGGAAACACTATATCCACCACCCATTGAATTAAAAGATGCCATATCAATACTGACCTTTTTAATAATACGATCCATTTGTGTAGCAGTCTCTTGTGAGAACATAACAATCCAAATATTAGCTAATTCGGGTGCTCTTACTAACGTCACTTGATTAACGGCCTTTATTTGAATTAATAACTCTCGTTCAATTTCATTCAAGAATGGTCGACTGTAAAAGATTGATTGCCGTCCAGACGCCAATGTACTTAATGAAAGGCTTTGATGCTTTATATCAGGTAAATTTATCAATATCTCTTCGCAACGACGAAATTCATTATATTGAATTTTGCAATGAACCAGTTTTTGTTCCAATCCTCTCAATCGATAATATTTGCATTCCCTAATTAGACTCGCTCTATGTTCAGGTGATCGAATGACGAAATCTCCACCCCTTAATATCGCCAATAAATCTTGAAACAATTCTCCACTACGATTAGGTACAGCGGGTGGAATAATAGGCGGAGGTCTGATTAATCTAACGTCCGGTAAATCTTCAGGTACTTTAAAGAAAATACTAAACCCTGCAGTGAAAAAATTGGGTGAATCACCCTTTCCGGAGAATACATCACGAGGAATCTGCATGGGTATTGAACCAATTCTAATGAAGATTTCGGATGAAAATAATTGTTTAATAAGTCTTGGTAAATGATAATAACCAGCATCAACGAATAAATACATGAATGATGTTTCGTTTGGTGGGGTAACGTAATACCCTTGGAGATGCATAACGATTTGTTCAAATACCGTGATGTTTCTATCAAGGTATAACGTCGGTCGTTCGTTTTCTGATAAATGTTGATATTTAAGGAAGAAATTGGTGAAATATGAGGGAGCTAATTTGTTAGTTTTTGAACGACGAACTTTGAGCGAAGCGAAGAGCGAGGAGGAGGGTAAGGCCTCATCAATCATGACACTATTCTCGCTTCACTGGAAAAGCATTACTTACCATCTGAAGACAACGATGCCCCACTTAATCTAAACAATTTACTACCAACCTGAATTGAATAAACTTGTTCATGAGGTAAAACAACTGGTATCGTAGGATCAAAATCCCCCTTTGGTTCATATATAGTACCACCTACACGACGAATTTTATCATTACCATTAACATTAGCTGAACTTGATCTTGATAACGTTGGCGGCTCTGACGAAGCATGTGTAGTCATATTATTTTATCTTGTTCATGTTTTTTGGTTTGTATCGATAACAGATCTTTGAAGGTTGAGTTTCTTGTGAACATGTTACCCGGATGAAATCACAATATTGGGACTTCTAATGGCATATTTTTATTTAATTTTTTCGTTTTTTATCTTATACTAATCAATTATAATAATATTTTCAACAATGTCAGAAGAAGCCACTGATAGAAGATTACATATTAGTTCTGTATCAGAATCTTTGATGAAAGCAGGTGATGATCTTTCATCCCGTTTATCATATTATGGTGAAATTACATCACCATTAGAGTTTCATAAAAAGCCAACTTTAGAGACTTATTTTGGGTTTATTACATTGAAATTAACTCAAAAGAAGTATGCTGCCATTAAGTCAGCATTTAATGGCCTTAAATATAAAGGTAGTGCCCTTAAAGTTGATTTAGCTCGTCCTACTTATCAACAAAAATTAGTCAAGGATAATGAACGTAAGGAGCGTCCTTTGACTCGTAGACAAAGGGCTTATTTAATAAATCATTTCCGTCCTCAAGTTAATGTTTACCCTGGTAGACTTCGTGAAAAGAAACGTGATACTCGTCGTGCCACATTCCGTATGAAGGTTGGTGATAAAAAACTTACAATTAAATGTAACAAGACAAAATTATGGGGGTTCTTAAAGGATAAACAATTAAATTGTGTTAGTTATAAATATGTTAAGGGTCAATGGAGAGACTTCAATGATGATTTAATCGAAACGGTTAATTTAAATGCTGCTATTGGTTCTGTGACCAGACCAGTTGTTAACGTTGCCGCGACCGCTGCTGCCACCAACATGCCTCAAGCTCCTACCGCATTCGTCCCCCGCCAACAACAACAAGATGACGATGAAGAAGAAGATGATGAAGCTGATATGAATTGGAAAATCTTACAACAACTTCTTAATTCCGGTGATAAGGATACCCCCGTTACCATTGAAGAAGTTGAATCTGAATCCACTGAACAAATCCCCACCAAGAGTCAAGAAGATGGTGAACCAGAATTCTTTATGGATATGTCAAAGGCCCTTAATGCTCCTTCTACCGGTGGTATCGTTTCATTTGTTGATGATGATGAGACTTACGTGCCAAAGGTTATGAGAACCGTTTACTCTGATGATGATGAACCCGATATGGTTAAGGAAGTTGATGATGAAATGGAATTTGATGAGGTGATTGCCGTTGAACGAGATGATGTTATGGAATTTGAAGCTGAAATTGAACAAATTCAAGCTGAAACTGAAGTCGTTGAAGAAATGCAAGCCGAATTTGAAGCTGTTGAAGTCAAAGAAATGCAACCTGAAATTGAAGCCGTTGAAGCTGTTGAAGAAATGCAACCTGAAATCGAAACCGAAATTATTGAAGAAATTCAACCCGAAATCATTGAAGTAGAAGAAACCACCGAAATCGAAGCCGAAGTAAAGATTGATTTAAATAATACTGAGATTCAAGCCAAGGAAAAGAAATCAAGCTCCGAATCGAGTTCATCATCTGATTCCAGCTCTGATTCCAGTTCTGATTCTGATTCTGATTCAAACGACTCTGATGCTAAATCCAATGAAGAATCAAAGTCTAATAAGAATACTAATGAAAAGCCTAAATCACTTTTCGAAGATTCTGAATCGGAATCGGATTCAGATTCTAAGTCAGGTTCAGGCTCTGACGACTCTGATTTAGATTCAGATTCAGATTCAGATTCAGATTCAGATTCAGATTCAGACTCAGATTCCGATATTGAATTAAGTTCTGACTCAGATAAAGAAGAAGAAAAGAAGGAAGAAGCTTCTACCGGTAACAGTGTAAAGGTTTTAAGATCCCTTTTCAACCCCGAAGAAGAACAAGCATCTACATTCTCCCTCTTTGACAGTCAAGACTACTCTGATATTGAAGAAACAGAGGATACCATGGACATTGATATCTCTGGGCGTCAACCAGCCCCCACTCAACAAAAGAAACAACAAAAGCAAACTGCCAAGCCATTAGTTACCGCACCTTTAGTGGCCACTAATGCTTCAAAGATCACCAAGGGTCTATTTTTCCCTCATTTGAGTTCTCCTTTCTTACACTCTCAATCACAATTAAACAATTTACCCGCTGGTGTAACTAATACCGAAGAATGGGAAAAGGAATTTTGGGAAAAGCGTGGTGAATGGAATCGTGACTTTAAACGTAGAAGAAGAGATGTTATCAGACAACTGCGAAAGAAGAACATCGCCAAGGGTAACATGGCCGTTATGTGATTTTGTTTTCTATTCTTAACTGGGACATTATGTCCCCTGTATTATATATTCCCCCACTCCTCGTTTGTATTATAATTGTGTGTAGCCATTGCTAATAGCTATATAGTCAATTCAAATAGTCACTATACCCCTTTTATAATCTTACCGGGTTCAATCATGCGTATTTTTACGCGTGTGCAGAATAAGGCTGAAGCTTGAACAAAGGGAATGCGCACCCGCCGCGCTATTGTTCCGCCAGGGCGAGGCCGAGGTGAGTCTGGGGAGACGGGGGCTGTCCAAATAGAAATAAGATACCATTTATACCATATCTATTAATACTTAAAGTTCTAGAATGATATTGAATATTGAACATATTATATATATTTTGGAAGAGTACCCTTCCCCCATTGAACCCCGAATTGCCTAGTGAACGAATTGCTTTGTTCACAAGCGACTCACATATGCAGGGCACGGGTTTGCACTTTTTCCCACGTTGACTTGTTCACAACTCAATAAACCCCTTCCGCATAATAGTTTTATTTAGTGCTTTAACATACCATCTTTGTTACCAAAAACGAACAATGGTGTCCAATCCACTGGCAAATTCATTGGATAGAGTTGCCAATTTGGCCAAGGCACCCTTGAATGTCATGGAAGGACTTATTGGCAATGATGAGGCCACCGCTAGTACTCAAATGTCGGTTGAAGACCCTACCGCTACCGACCCGCCTGCACTTAAAGTATGTATGAAAGGAAAAGAAAAGTGAATTTTAGTAATTGCGTTTGAGGATTTTGGTTAGTGATAGACTGAGACGCTTTATACTGGTCAATTGGGGTTGAGGACACTGTTTCTCTTGTTTGCTACGATTACTGTTTTTCACTGTTTTTATCTTAAATATTTCTAACTGACTTTTTTTAGAAATCTCGATCACCTGTTATCACCTTTTTTAATACCGAGATTTACTCGTGGAGACAAAATGGTAATTGGCTCGATACCCCTAAACATGGTACTGACGAGGAAGCACGTGATTTACTGGTTAGAGCTAAATTATTAGAATACTTTATACACGATAGATTTTTAAATGATTGGTTTCATAACATTTCATTACCCGTTACCGCCGGTTTCTTCTCTTGGGTTTTAACTCGTTGGGGTTGTGGTATTGGTTGGCTACTCGTTGTTTTAGCCTTTGCCGCTACGACTTATTGTATGAATATCAGGCGACTTCGTTATAACGTTCAAGATGATCTTACTCGTTATCAGGGTTTTAAATTTGTTGAAACTAATGTTGAACATTTAGAATGGTTGAATACTTTCTTGGTTAAATTTTGGCTTATTTACGAACCCGTTTTATCATCAACCGTTACCGTTACCGCCAATCAAGTCTTATCAGGTGTTACCCCTGAATTCCTCGAGGGTGTTTCCCTTGATACTTTCACCCTGGGCACTAAAGCGCCTCATTTCGACCATGTTCGTTCATTCCCCAAGACTGCTGAGGATATCGTAGTCATGGATTGGAAGGTATCATTTGTTCCCAATGATACGGGTGATATGACCGCTAAGCAATTAACTAATAAAGTTAACCCCAAGATCGTATTGGGTATTCGTGTTGGTAAGGGATTTGTCTCCAAGAGTATGCCTGTAGTAGTTGAAGATATGTCATTCTCAGGGTTAATGCGTATCAAGGTTAAACTTATTAAGGAATTCCCCCATGTACAAACCGTTGATTTGTCATTCCTTGAACCACCTAAAATTGATTTTGTCTTGAAACCAGTAGGTGGTGAAACTTTAGGTTTAGATATCAATGTTGTACCCGGTTTAACTAGTTTTATCGATGGACAAATTAATGCTAATTTAGCTCCAATGATGTTCGCACCTAATGCATTCCAAATTAATGTTCAAGAAATGATGAAATCAGTTGATAATAGCGCAATTGGCATTTTAGTTGTTAATGCTCATAACGCTCGTGGTCTTGTTCCCACTAGTGGTTTAGGTAATACCCTTGACCCTTACATTAAATTCAGTTTCAATGATGATACTGAAGAATTAGCTCGTACTGAAATTAAGAGTGAAACTAATTCTCCTCGTTGGAATGAAACTAAATATATTATTGTCAAGAGTTTAACTGATATTCTCACCATGGATGTTATTGATTTCAATGATTTCAAGAAGGATAAATCAGTTGGTGTTGCTAAAATTGATCTTCAATCATTAATTGAAAATCCTGTACAACCTAGTATTTCAGCTCGTGTCACTAATGATAATGGTAAACCCAGTGGTGAACTCATGTTGGGTCTTACTTGGTTCCCTGTCCTTAGTGGTGAAAAGCTCGAAGATGGTACAATGCAACCTCCCCCAGCTACTAATACCGGTATCGTTCGTTTCACCGTTCATCAATGTAAAAATCTTGATACTAATGTTTCGTTAGTAGGTCAATTATCACCCTATGCTCAAATGTTACTTAATGGCAAACCGGTTCATCGTACTAGAAAGTTAAAGAGAACCAATAATCCCGTATGGGATGATAGCTTTGAACTTTTGATTACTGATCGCCAATGTTGTGATTTAGGTGTTGTGGTGTTTGATAATCGTGATTTATCGAATGATCCCGCCATTGGTTCATACAAGCTTAAATTAGATGAATTACTTACCGCTACCACCGATAATAAGAATTGGTTTAATTTAGATACTTCAGGTAAAGTACGTCTTTCCGCTCAATGGAAACCCCTTGCACTTACCGGTGTTGCCGCGTCAGGTGGATTCTCTGAACCTATTGGTGCATTACGTCTTGACATTAAGAAGGCCGTTGACTTGCTCAATCTTTCCACTGTAGGTAAGATCGACCCTTATGTTCGTGTATTTGTTAATGGATACTTGCGGTGTGCCACTTATTCATTTGAAAGTGAATTAAACCCCGTTTGGAATGATACTTTATACGTCCCCATTGAAAATGATCGTCAAACTATTACCCTTGAGGCAATGGACGTTGAGGGGTTCGGTAAGGATAGGTCATTGGGTAAATTTTCATTCCTGGTTTCTGATTTCGTTAAAAAGAATGATGATGGTGAATATGTTTCTCATGAAGATAGTTCAATTCGTCAAACTAAATTCAAAATGGATAAAAAGGACCCCAAGGGTATACTTTTCTACGGTGTTAGTTTCTTCCCTGCTCTTTCCGTTATGAGTCCCAGCGAAGTTAAGGCCGAAGAAGAGAAGGCCAAGGAGGTTAAGGAAGGCAAGATTGAAGAAATTGTTGATGAAAAGAAGGAAAAACCCAAAAAGCAAAATATCTCCCTTGAAGAACTCGTTAAATACGATACTGGTATTCTTTCATTTACCATATCTGAGGCTAATGTTTCTGAATCTGGCACTTACGTGCAAGTTCTTTTCGATGATTACAAGCGCCCCTCATTCTCTACCAAGGTTAAACAACGTAAAACCGCACTTGGCGATCATAGTGATGTATTAATCCGTGAACTTGAATGGTCACGTATTATTCTTCGTATTTGCAGTAAGAAGAATCCCAAGGATGATGAAATTATTGCTAGTGTAACTGTGCCTACAATGACTTTCTTGAAAAGAGCTTATGGTGAACCTATCGCGATGAATCTTAAATCCAAATCAGGTAATATCGTTGCTGAAATTAATATCAGTGCATTTTATTTCCCCGTTAAGATGAGCCTTCGTCCATTTGAAAGTATTAATGATATGGGTTGGGCTCATGTTGAAATTATTAGTGGTAAGGGATTACCTGCCGCTGATCGTAATGGTAAATCTGATCCCTACGCTGTCTTGTTAGTGGATAGTAAAAAGGTTTTCAAGACAAAGGCAATGAAGAAAACATTGGATCCTACATGGAATGAATCATGTGATGTATCTATCTTTTCACGTGTTTTCAATACAGTTTCAATCGATGTTTATGATTGGGATATGGGTCCAGGTGAGGATGATTTCTTAGGTACTGGTGTACTTGATCTTACCACTATTGATGTTGGTGTATTACAAGAAGTTATTGTTAATCTTAAGGGAGAAAAGACCAATATTGATGCTGGTTCTGTTTTAATAAGAGTATTATTTAAACCAGAATATGTTGTACGTCGTCAATTTACTGATGATTTGGGTGGAAGGGTTGGTACAATTTCTTCTGCCCCTATTAAGGGACTTGCAACCAATGTTGGTGCCGGCGTTGGTGTTGCCGCCTCGGGTGTTGGTTTAGCCGGTCATGGTATTGCCGGTGTTGCTCATTTAGGTGGGAAGGGTGCTTCAAAGCTTAAGGGTGGTGTTGGTTCATTACTCGGAAAGAAGAAAAGGACTAATTTAAGTCCGAATGATAGTCATAATCATAATTCTAGTGATTCTGCTAGTATTTATAGTCAATCATCAGGATTGCTTTCACCAAATTCTTACTCATCTCACCCCAGAAATAGAAGATCACCATCAATTATGAGTACTGCATCATCAAATTTCTTACCAGGTGATATTTTCCCCGGTCAAGCAACTGTTATTAGTGCTGAGGGTTTTGAGGGTTCAAGTCATTTACAGGCAAAAATTGCCATTTATGAAAAGAGAGAAAAGGAGATCTTTAAGAGTAAGACCGTTAAGCCTAAGGATAATACCGTTCAATGGAATGAAACTTGTAATTTTAAGGCTTCACCAAAGGCAAAATTAGTTTTTAAGGTACGTGATCATAAGGTATTAGGTAGTGATTATCTTTATGGTGAAGCTTGTGTACACCTTTCAGAAGTCCCCAATGGAGAAATTGTTTTACCGATTAGTTCAAAGGGTGCAATTAAGGTTCATGTTAATTATGAAAATTTAATCTAGTCACCTCACCTCTACAATTTGGCTTACCGCAATTCACTTAATTTGTTTGTTTTTATAATGGAGGAGGGTGTGCGTCACCCTCTACCCTTTGTTTTGTAGATTTTTAATAGTTTTCTTATAATTATTATTGTTATAATATATTCATTTGAAATTTATATGATGCAGTTTTTTTTCTCTCTAAACTTCAATAATTTCAATATCATCATCGTTATTGACTTTACGATGTTTGAGGTACTGACCTACAACTTTTAAATCATCGTCATCATCATCATAACCTTTATATGTCAATTCATATTCCTCGTCATCGTCATCAGATAGAATTACTATGCTTGTGGGTACGTTATCATTTGAACGCGATCGTTTAAGAGAAGGTACTATCGTATCTACTATAAGAGGGGTTTCCGCCAGGATCTTTGGTGGCGAATCTTTCTTCTCCGGTTCTATGCTGACCCCAGAGATATATTTAAAATCAGGGTTTTTATCAGTATTCCATAGTTTTGAACTCTTTGCAAATTGTTTAATTTGTTCCACTGATACGTTATGTAAACTACCCGTTGTTGATTCCTTACCGGTTAAAAATGATAATAAACCAATTAAAATGGATTCAACGGTCCATGCAGGATTCCAAAGTTCCGGGTGATAATCAGAGAATGAAAGACATAATCGAGTTCTTGTCCTGAATCTACCGTTTGGAGTTATTATTTGTATACGCGGTGGTTTGAATGGGTAAGTCGGTGGGAAGGTTAATGTACCATGATATTGGCCACCTTCGTATGGTGTATCACGCGGTCCCATAATTATATAATGCCATCTAAGAAGAATTAGCCAACACAGTCGAAAATGAAAACAAACCCAGGATACGTACTTGAGAATATTTTCTTCTTCAGGACGGGCCTGGATTAGCGGTGGAGGATTACTTTGAATTTTAGCATATTCCTTGTTAAGCTGTGATTTGAGGCGTTAGTGGTATACTTAATATATAACCAACTTCTAGTGAGTTAATGTGCTAAACCTACCCTAGCTGTGGCCGTCGTGGGCACAGTTGGCATCTTGTATGTGTGATTAGATAAATGAGGTTATCGCATGAGGCCATCAAATAAGATGTGAGAATATCCTTGTTTTTTTGCTGGGAGCGTATACGATGCCACAAATTCATGCTTTGTGGCTTAAGAACATGGGGGACATGATATAAGGACACACCGTGGCAAATAATAATGGAGTTGGCCTAATTTACGCTATATCTCATAAATTGTTATCATCCATGAATAATGGCTTTGGCCAGTTCTTTGACCTATATAGGCTAGCCGCTTAGCCATTAAAACCTTTTCTTTAGATTAATTACTCCATAGACACAGTTAGAAAAAGACTAAGATTATATAAACTATACCGTATAAGAATCCTGAAAAAAAGAGACTGCAATTTTTATTGATAACGGTCAGCGCTGATAATGATTAGTGAGTCGTTGAGTGGATACATTCACGCTGCTCGAGCTTGAAAAGAAAAAAGGCACTATCAGTGAAACTTTGTTCGGTAGATTGAAAACGCTACATTTTAATACTAATTACACGGAGGTACGAGATACTCCACTGTCCTGTTAAACTGCCTCTTATGAAACTTATGGTGAGTATATTTCTGGGCTGCTGGGTGAAAAGAAATGGATTGGAGAAATGCAAGTGTGAAAGACACACTATGCTTACAACTGAGTTCGATTGATCGACTGGGTTAGATCGTATGATAGATAGTAATCCTCATCACCCTGCGTTCATTACTCTATATGTATTATATTGTAAAGCGATCTCGCTCAGAATGCTCAAATAAAGGTAGTGATTTTCTCACACCATGACTCAGCAGCCATGATGCCATGATGCCAGTTGACGGATCATCGATAACAGTGAACACGGTACTTAATAATTGGGTACGCTCATTGGCCACTCACCCCATCTATTGCCCAGAGTTTGAAATGCCCGCACGCAAAGATGCCTAACCGCGCCTCCACGCGGCAGGGACGTGGGGAAATTGGTCCAATAGAGCGCACAGCCGTAGCCGGTCTCGATAATACCACGGGCGAGTACGGGCGATGAGAATGGAATATCATCTCTATCGGTATCGGTATAGGTTGCGCACGGCTTTGCAGTGGTCATGGTTAATTATATCCTACTGCTGGGACTCGGTGCGCTCAGCTGCTCAAAACCCAGATAGCCCCAAATAGCCTCATATATGAGATATATATACTATACCCACACACCCATCTACAATACAATCCATATATTTCTATTTAATTCTGTTCAGTCTCCAGGGGAAAACTCGGCGCGGGAAAACTCGGCCCTGAATATGCACTAAAAAAATAAATACGCCGCGAAAACAAAAAAACGAAAAACGAAAAAACGAAAAAAAGTCCGAAAATATTGTTCCAAAAGCCAAAAAAATCAAATCTCGGCTCTTCCATTCTTATATTATTTTATTTCTTTTTTTATTCTAAAATTTCTCATATACCCCTATTATCAACCTCACAAACGTGATAGATCATCGCAAATTAATTTATTAAGCGCCTCGTAATCTTCACTTCTATACAAAATAAAGGTATGTCCATTTATCCATCGCCACGATAGCATTTGCAGGATGGCCGGAAAAGATGAACTGGGAGAATATATGAAAAAAGAAAAAGAAAAAGAAAATAAAGTGAAATGAAATGAAACAATTGTATTATTTTATACTAATTGGCATATTTATAGATGGTTGCCACGAATTCAATCAAACTCTTAGCCGGTAATTCTCATCCCGAACTTGCCGCCCTCGTTAGTCAAAGACTTGGTATTGAATTAAGTAAAATTAATGTATTTAACTTTTCTAATCAAGAAACCTCCGTCACAATAGGTGAATCGGTTCGTGATGAAGATGTTTTCATCTTGCAAACTGGTTGTGGTGAAGTAAATGATTATTTAATGGAATTATTAATTATGATTCATGCTTGTAAGACTGCATCAGCTCGTAGAATTACGGCTATTATCCCTAATTTCCCCTACGCTCGTCAGGATAAGAAGGATAAATCTCGAGCTCCTATTACCGCTAAACTTGTTGCTAATATGTTGCAAACCGCAGGGTGTGATCATGTTATCACTATGGACCTTCACGCTTCTCAAATTCAGGGATTCTTTAATATCCCTGTAGACAATTTATACGCTGAACCTTGTACATTAAGATATATTCGGGATAACATTGATTATGAAAATGCTATTATCGTTTCTCCTGATGCGGGTGGTGCTAAACGTGCCGCTGGTCTTGCCGATAAATTAGATTTAAATTTTGCCCTTATTCATAAGGAGAGACAAAAGGCTAATGAGGTTTCCAAGATGGTCCTTGTTGGTGATGTTCGTGATAAAATTTGTATTCTTGTCGATGATATGGCTGATACGTGTGGTACTCTCGCAAAGGCAGCTGAAACTTTGATCGCTAATGGTGCAAAGAGTGTTATCGCTATGGTTACTCATGGTATCTTAAGTGGTGAAGCTATTAATAAAATTAATAATAGTCCTCTTGATAAAGTTATTTGTGCCAATACCGTTCCTCATGGCCATCTTAAGGCTTCTTGTGCTAAGTTAGATAATATTGATATTAGTCCTACTTTAGCTGAAGCCATCAGACGTTTACATAACGGTGAAAGTATTAGTTATTTGTTTACTCATGCTCCTTTATAAAGGTGTAAACTTTAATTCTTTGTATTAATAATATCAGAGTATTAAAGTTATTTATATAATGAAAATATTGTACACAAAAGTTTTGACATGGCGAGCGCCACGAGCGTAGCGAGTACTGTGTGGAGTTTGAGGTCTTTTTTTTTTTTTTCCTTTTTTTGATCGTTTTCGTTTTTTTATTTATATTTTTTATTTTAGAATATAATTTATTTCTTTCATTTCTATTTTTTATACTGTACATAAGAAATAAATTAATTAGGAGAATTTTTGAAAGTGTGGAGTATCGAGTATTATTGTCAATCCACTCTACGCATCTCACTCCTTAAATAAAATACAAGCAACTGCCGCACCAATAACTGAACTCTCATTAGCCTGTTGTAAAACTAGCCTAACATTACTTTTATCCAGTATATTAAGATAAGATTGACACTTGCTGACAAAATTAGGATACTTACAAACCATTGAACCATCATAAGCGATGTAAATTGTCTTCTCTAATCCCTCATCATCGGGGATAGTATTACAAATCGCCAATAATGAACCAGCGGTTAATGCAACTGCTCGCGTTGATAGTGATGAAAATACATGAAGTATGATATTAAAATCGTGTTCATTCAATGTAGGATGATTATGAATTGATTTGAACAATGATAATGTTGTGGCTAATGATGCTGTGGAGTTAAATTCTTGCTCAATATGTGATAATGTCGCAGTTGATAAACCATAAATTTCATTTAAACCATCGGGCAATATACCATCGCCCAAATTATTATTTTCGACTAAATCAATAATAACTAATCGGGCAATTTCACCTAAATATCTTCCGGAAACCATTTGTTCTAATGGTTGAAATCCCGGTGTGGCAACCGTCGTTTTATCAAGTTGGTCGTCCCATGAGGTGATTGGGAATATATAATCTCTCTGGCTATGGCGATCAGTAGTACCACCAATCAATGATAATTCAACGTTAACAGCACTTACCTCGGGTGTACTGGCAATAACAGGGTAAATTTGATTATATTTTGGGATACTGGTGATTGGTAGATAAACTGAGGCATTAAGACCTGTGCCGAGAATGAGTGAAACCCTCGTATCAGCATTGGTATATGAATTTGAAAGCAATGATGCAACTGTATCATTAACAATTGCCGTTAGACTGACATTGAATTCAAGTTTATTAAATGCTTTATCGAATACATCCTTTAAATCCCATCCCACGATAGCTTTACTCAACTTTTCGTAACCTTTACCCATTGCCAATATTTCACCACGATTTATGGCCGTCTGATTGATTGGGAAACTCCAGGATAGACCCATGGGTATGAAATCATCCTTTGCCGCGAGAACCGAACCATCAACCCATCCCTGGGTAATAGTATGATCAATAACTGCTCTAATTCTACGACTAATCCATAGAAAAAAATCGGGACCATCAAGTTGTTTAGTGATATCCTTTACTTCCTCTGAGATCATATATTTGATCACAGGATGACTATCCTTGCCTAGCAACTCCACAACGGCGATTCTTAATGTTGACCCACCCAAATCTACGGCCAGACTAGTACCCGATTCTGACCCATTTGGCATCTTGGTAACTGATGAAGGTAACATAGATTCAGCGGCGGGATCATGAATCAAAGATTGAATGGCATTTGACATACGATTTGAGAATTCCTTTACGGCGTCTAATGAGCAGGGACGAGTCAAGGATAATAATTTTTCGTAAATAAGTTTATTATTAATCACAGAGCATTTCACATTGTTATTGGCTCTAATATCATCACAATGTGTGCCTAAAGTGCACGTTGTGATTAAATTAAAATTCAAGGCCGAAATTGAACTTAACGCTGAAATAATCTCATCATCACCCTGAACGACAGCATCACCAGTCCAAGACGTCGCTAGCGACGAACATGAAGAAATATGAGAGCTTACGTCGCAATCTACCATAGAAGATGAATTAGAAAGGCCATACACTGAATCCTGTGCCTCGAATGGTGATGGTGGTGGTGAGAGTGAAATAATCCGGCTGCCCGGTGGATTCACGTTCGGGTTTTCACGGGATGAATATGACATGAAAATGGAGATTACCTTTCGGACGGAACTTAAGCACGGAACGCGAGGAAAGACGAAATGTATATATATAATATAAGGTTAAAATAAAAATGTACAATGTATATAATATTATTATTACGGAAATAACCACGATCATCATTCCAGTTATGACAAATCGATGCAAACTGTAAGCATCGTTGAAGCGCGCGTGCACCCCAACGTAAACAAACCTCAACTCGGCGTGACTGTAGCTTTTTCGCGCTCAGGGTGAGAAATGCACAATTACGATCCTTTCGGACATAAAATCCGCGCGCCAAGCATCGGTTAGGCGCGCGGATAATAACGGCGATGACTGTAGGGCCTGCGGGTCAATAGGGATTAAGGAAATAAGGCCTTCGACCCGCATTTAAGTTCACCAATGGAGTTCGGGTTTAAGGTCCCTTTCGCGCGCGCATGTAACGTGGTCCGCAGTTTGCGATTAAGTCATCTGAGCATGTTATCACTGTTATTATGGGTCATTCACATTCGCGGTGTGCATGATCAAGTTACTACGTTACACTGTGTTGGGCGTAACATGATTATTTTGCGTGGCTGCATTTATTTTTTCATTTGTATTTTTTGCACAGATGATGATGGTACATGATTATATATATATAAAAGTGTTTCTACTAATAAATCTAATTATTTTCAACCCTTTGAACCATTTCCTTGAATGAACGGGCGACACGCCAACCGTACTCCAATAATAAATTTTCTACACGCTCATCTTGCACGATATCCATAACCCCCCGTTCAAATCCCTGTAGACTAAACTGTTTAAGACCACAACTGACAAGACCTAAAATCAGGGCTCTTGTGAGTTCCTCAGATCCCGAACCATCTACTACTAATCCGCACATGCCGCCTACACGAGCATCAGTAAACTCTAGCATCCAAGTTTGCAACAACGACAACAGACTCCCCCGCGTAAAGATAATCACCGCACCCATAATGCGGTTAGTATGCGGGTTCAACGTTACAATAATTTTGCTATCAGCACGACCCATTGCCGTATGATACAATAAATCCAAACCCAACTGATTACGTCTTGATCCTGTCGCCTCTAATAGTTTACTGACTTCTTCCATTCTCTCCGGTGTAGTGCAAACATCGAATTTAATGTTAAAATTCTCTAAACTCAGCACTAAACCCTTGGATAATTCCCACGTTTGTAATGATTCTCTGATGAATGATCTTATTATATTATTGTTTTCATTACCACTCCATCCGTTATGAACCAACCAGTTCTCTAATACATTAGCCCTCTCCAGTTCAATCCCGGTACCCAGTAATATGCCGGGGAAAAAATTAGGTACCGGAGAACCGAATTTAATATACTGTACCATTTGTTCATGTTTCAAGTAATTCATAGCTTGTTTGAACAAATCACGTCCAATAGACAACCCACGTCTCGATGGTCCAACTAAAATCATTGAAATGCACCCTACCTTATAATCCAAACATTGATAAACCCATGTGGCGCAAAACCCGTATAATTCGTTAGTACTCGAATTTCTAATTAAGAAATGAGTTTGTAATCCATAACTTTTATCGAAAAATGCCCCAAAGGTCCTTAATTCATTATATCCACCCGATACAGTCCCCGATACAATCCGCCGATTAGGGAAACAACATTCCCAAAGTCCCGGTAACCCCTGTAACCGATCATCATCCTCGGTGACTCTTTCAACGAGCCATCTTTGTTTTAATTGCACTGGTTGCGTTTCCTTAACTATATCTGGTTGTTGTTGTTGTTGGTTATTGATATCATCACCACCCTCTTCATCGCTACCGTAGTTAGCACGATGTCGCGATAAACCTCGTTGTTGGTACATACTACTACCGGGGAACTTACCCGTGGGTGATAATAGTCCAAACAACATTCTAGCCGTGGTATTCAATGCAGCATCCGTGAATTCGTAAGTACATACATAAGTGCCTATACTTCTATCGAGCGCCATATCGTACGGTGACGATCCGGCAATGAGTACAAATGGTTTATGTGATGATGAACATATAGAAGCCACTTGTCGGGATAAAGTTACCTGATGCGTATTCTTATTAGCCTCAGTGGTTACCATTATAATAGCCTTGGCGCGCTGAATTAACTTTTCGTGTAAATTGATTAATCCATTCTCCGTATAACAAGCATGCATGACCTTCCCTGTATGATATTTAGCTAATGTTTTACCGAAATTATGAAACGCTTCTTCGCCCAGCAATAGACTATCACCGGTTCTGCTGGGGTAAGGTTCAGCCTTAGAATGTAAATGGGTTCTATCGTTTCGACGGTAAGGAACGACCAATGGCGTTAATAATAAGATATCCGAATCTTGCTCGACAGAATCAGTGAGGGGGATAACATTACCATGATCACGCAAAAGTGTTACCGACCTTTCATAAGCCTTTTGTGATAAATTATCATGCACTAATTTCAGTTCTCTTAATTGAGCTAATGATGGTGGATGAAGTGCATGATCCCAGGATAAGAATCTTCGTTTCATTATACTAACACGTGAGGCAGCATTATAAACAATTTCCTTGGATAATAAACCATCTTCAACCGCTGAAAGTAATCCTAATATAGCCTCTTTCTGTAACCGATTAGATGAACATACTAAGATCACATCACAACCTGCGGCGGCGGCCATTATAGCACCTTGTTTAACGCCCACATTACGGTAAATAGCCTCAAATTCCATACATTCACTCAAGACTACACCACGATGACCAATATCATGTCGCAATAAATCATTAATAACCCTTTCGGACAAACAGGCATGCATCTCAGTTTCATCAATCTTGGGTAGCGCACATCCGCCTACGAAGATAGCATCAATATTATGATTGACGGCTTCACGGAATGGAATTAATGATGCCTCTAATTGCATCATTGTACTGGATACAATCTCTAAGCCCGAGGTTAAGTCCATGCTAGCATCACCTAAACCCGGGAAATGTTTAGCACAGATATTGATGCCCGCGAGTTCATAACCACGAATATAAGCTAATGCGAATTTGGTTACTTCAGCTGGATCATCGCTCATAGTTCTAACTCCAAGTAATTTATCAGTACCGTTATTGAGTACATCCAACACGGGTCCTATAGCCCAGTTGATCCCCAAGGCCTTAAGTTGTTCACCACTAGCCCTTGCCACACTTTCAGCGAGTTTGGTGCTACGAGTTGCCGTTATCGCCATGGGCCCCGGGAATTGAGTAAGATAAACGTCATCATTAATATTATTTAACATTCCATTCTCCTGATCAATAGCGATACTAAGTGGATACTCATACCCTGCCGCGTGAGCAATCGATTGTAGTTCTAAAATCAACTCCCGCGTGACCTCTGCCCCTCGATGAAGGTTCTTTACCGATAATATGATGGTACCAACATGATATTTACTTATTAGTTGTCTTACTTCTTCGGTCACTGTATCGCCGCTGAACCCAATCATTATCATCTGACCAACGGCGCGTCTGAGTCGAATTAACGATCTCTCAAATACCGTATCATTACCGCTGTTATCATACACCTCATCTTCACTGTCATTGCAGAGGGTTGTGGTATTTGTGCCCATTTTGTGTTGTGTATCTGGTTTTAATCTTAACGAGCGAAACGCAGACTGGTGACTTGGGTTAGGTGATGCTGCAGCTCAGCCGCAGTCAAATCGGGAGATCTGACGATCTTGATTTGAAATAATACTCATGTATCAATTTTATTATTTTTCCCTCCTTTATCACACACTCAAATATATTTATTTATTTATAATGACTACCGAATTTGCTGCCCCTATTAATGCTCCTGGCAAAATTTCACAAACCTTGATCGTCCCCGAGGGAATGCAAGTTGCCACCGTTGGCGCTGGTTGTTTCTGGGGTGTTGAACACATTTTCCGTAAACATTTCAATAATAAGGGTCTCTTAGATTGTCGTGTCGGTTACAGTGGTGGTGATGTTGAAGCACCCATCTACAAGGCCGTTAAGACCTCATCCACCAATCACGCTGAAGTTGTACAAATTCTCTTTGATCCCTCGTTAGTATCATATGAAACTCTCATGGATTTCTTTTTCCGTATTCATGATCCTACAACACTTAATCAACAGGGTCCCGAAGACATTGGTACTCAATACCGTAGTGTTTTGTTCACGCATACCAATGAACAACATAGAATTGCTCATGAAGTTAAAATGCGTATGCAAACCGAATTTTACCCTAATGATGTTATTGTAACCTTTATTCAACCTATGGGTGTATTCTGGGATGCTGAAACTTATCATCAGTTATACTTGGAGAAGAATCCTACTGGTTACACTTGTAGTTCCCACTTTTTGAGAACTTCCCCCAAGTAAGTGTGTGTCGAACAAATAAGCGTAGTGAATAAGTGGGTTAGTATCTGAGTGAGTTAAAATAGGCACTTAAAAAGTATGGATTAATTTAAATTCATTATTACCATTATAGACATAAACAAAATAATAAACTAAATGGAAACAATTTTGTAAAGAAAAATGACATTGAGTAATAGCTGCAGTGATAACAGAAATAGGGGTAACTGAGTATAAAAAATAATATTCAATTAAAGAGCCTATGATACCAATCAAACGAGCGACAGGTAAATATCTAAAATAAAAAATAAAAAATAAAAAATAAAAACTTAAATAATGCGGAAGGGAAAAGCTAACCCTTAGTCAAACAGGCCATACCCCTCAGCTAAGATATTTTCTTCTTCTTCTGAAGGAATTCACTAGACTTATGTAACTGTTGTCGTTCGATAAGCATATCCCTTTGTACGACTGAGATCCTCAAATCCTCCACCATAACCTCCGCTCCCCTTAAATATCTTTCCAATCGCCTTCTCTCCTTTTCATTCCGCTCCAATTTCGCTTTCAATTCCTCCATCCTTGATCTTGACTCTGACAATTCCATCACGGACATATCGATCTGCGATTCCAATGATTGTACTAATGCACGAAGTGATCGAGTTTCACTCTCGGTTTCAGAAACCACCCTTTGAAGATGAATATTATGCGCCGTTAATCTATCTCTTTGATCAGTTATAGTGGATAACTTTTGATTAGTTTCCTTATTCACTCGTTCATGTTGCGCAATGACAGTATTAAGTTGACCATGAACGAGATCATGTTGATCATTTAGCCCGGATAATGATTCAAGAGTTTTATTTAGTGATTCCTTTTCTTCCTCAAGTGATTCAATTTGACTCGTCAGTTTCTCAATAGTTGTCTTACTTTCCTCGAGTTCTCGGATGGTACGATTTAGTGTGGTTAGTGTGGGTTTGTAAGGTACTTCAAACGAGGAAACCAATGATGGCATAGTGGATTGTAACGATGATGAAGACCCGTGCGAAGAAGTACCATGTTTTAATCTTTCATTGATTTCCTTTAATGTTGAAACCTCTAATTGTAGCGTAGACATTTTCTCCAGGAAGAGATGATCCATATTAGGCTCTGATGTAGGTATATCCGTTTCTTGTAATCCAAATACTGACCATTGTGAGGCATTCACTAAATTACGTAGATTGGGGTTAGATCCAAGAAAGGTCTTATTGCCATTTATTGCGCAATCTAATTGATCATATTCACTTTCCAATGCAGTATTTTTCAATTTTAATTGTAATCGATCAATTTCCAATAAATATTGATCATGCTCCATACGTAAAATTTCCGTTTCAGTCTTTTCTTCCCGAATGTGTTTATCAAGGATTTCCTGTGTACGCCTTTTATCACGGTTCGATGTACTCAGTTCGGTTTCAAGGTAAGATATACGACGATTAAGATGATCGGGGACCTCATCATTATCCAGTGGACAACTTACCTGTTTCTTAATGGGTTCTCGTGGGTTTATAATGGCAGAAAGACGAGTCTTACTCAATGAAAACCGTTTACTAGGTTTGATTGAAGTCGTAGATTGAGAATGCTTGAATTTTGAGGGTGGGCTGGGCAGGGATGAAGGTACGGTTGAATTTTCAATAATAGGTGAATAAACTGACCTTACGCTGTGTCGTCTCATAATCATTGACGTCGATGTTGGCTCTTTTTGATTCTGGATCTGAGTACCCCTCGCTGATTCAGACCGCTTTAATCGTGATGATTCGGTGGTCTTACTTGACAATCGGGCGAATATACTAGTGCGCTCTTCAGGGGCACGCAGTGCCCTGGAAAGATGACGTCTGGGAACTTCAGCGATTGGCTGAGGTAGTTTAGAAGGTTGTTTCATCGGTGGAGCCGGATGATGATTGATAGAGTGAGTTAAAGCAGTGTAATTGGCCATAACACGGTGTTGAATAGCAAATTCGCTGTCGGAGTCCAGCGCCGGCGACGAAGCTGTGGACATGATACGGGATTAATGTGATGAAATTAGAGTGGGAAGATGAAAGAGAACAATTGGAAGAAGGATTACCGGTTGAAACCCCCAAAAGCAATCTGAGATCGCTGAGATCGCCGGTTTGGGATAACCTGCATTAGTGAGATTTTGTGTTCGTATACTTACTTCATCTGATAGATCCATTAAGATATCCAGTAATATATCTATTAAGATATACATATATATTTGTATTATATTTCAATTAATTCCTTACTAGTCCCAAGTGTATTTCTCTTCCGTCGGGCACCTCAGCTTGACCACACAATAATCTACGTCTACAGAAGTGCAACTAACACTGTGAGTTAGGATAATTATTCAATTCTATCAATAACATATATGTTACGTAGTAGATGGTAAATCTCGCTGAGTCCACATTGTACCATTTATAAATATAAGCTGATTGCGATGTCGGATCAGTATATCAGAGTTGTGTAGGCGTTTGGAATGGCGTCATTGGATACCTATCTAAATATATAGATTACAACATATAAGATTCGAGTATATATGATATATGATAGATCTATATCGAGTATATATCATTGATCTGTCAAATAATTTTCCAATCTTTGGCCATTGCCTCGTTCCCAATCACAATGTGTTTGTGTTGTAAAGCTCTACTTGTGGGCGTGTGATCTTTTTGAAAGCATTCGTGGACACCTGGCATAAATAATCAAATCACTGCTGTAGATAAATTAGTCGGTGTATCTGGACTTGAACTATATAGGTTCACGGTTCAAGTAAACATGAACTTATAGGACCTTAACTCTTGAAAGTGCCCGCAATTGTCACTTGGCTTAACACTGTTTATTCATTACCATATTTCATGCGGGAAGTTTCAAAAAGGTGTATATCCTTATATTATATTGAATCCAGCCAATTTAAATTTCATAAACAGTTTCTATCAAGGGCTCTAATGTGTGAAATTCTCGGGGGATCGTTCTTTCTCTTAGTCTTGAACCCCACACACAACTTCATCGCTTCATGGCATCCCTAACGTGGTATCACAAGGCCCTTTTACAAGAATTCTTCGTAAATGAGATGTTCTTTCACTGGGTTTTTGAATACTGTGGTTATTACATATAGAGTGTTAACGTTTTCTAGCCACTCTTTCAATACGATCAACCGATAACCATTCGACTTCAATAGCGGCTATTACGCACTAATATCATTTGACGTTTAATATTTCTTGAAATTACACTCATTAAAAAAGAAAAAAGCACCACCTAGTTTCCGCGCTTTGAAACTTAGCCATCAACTAAAAAAATGTGATTGTATATACTATGACTAAATTATCACCATTTTGACTTAGTAATTATTACTCACACTTCGCACGCTGTTTGTTTTTTAGACGCACATGTACATACATCTCTGGTTATCGCACATTCCCAACATTCTTTCAATCGACATGCCCGCCTTAAGGTAAGTGAAGACGCTAGTTTTGAAACTCTTCGAGCTTAGTTAAGCTAACCATATAGTTCTTATTCTCTCCGTGTCACGGTGGTAACTGCTGATGGAATCAGCAAACGCGATGTCTTTCGATTGCCTGATCCCTTCGTAGTACTCACGGTAGACGGTGGCCCACCCACCACGACGTCGGTAGTTAAAAAGACACAAAATCCCTACTGGAATGAAACCTTTGAATTATCAGTGAAACCCTCAAGTGTACTAACGATTCAATTATACGATCACAAGAAATTTAAGAAACGTGATCAGGGATTTCTCGGGGTTATTAGCTTGCCGTTATCTCAGGTATTAGACTTCACCAAGACCGTTAACGAGAGTATTTCGCGCGATTGGAAGAAATCCAAGGATAGTGTGGCGGTTACCGGGAAATTAGTTTTTAATCTCAGCTACATGGCTACCGAACCTATTGCTAATAATGAGTCCGCCCTAGCTTTAACGCCGAGGGCGGCTTCCGGATCAACATCGGCAGTGGACCCTATAGTACCGGCTATGTCGGCCCCGTCTACATCAACGTCAACATCTACATTTACATCTTCTACATCAACTAGTGCTAATGAAATACTTCCTCCAAGTGGGGCGCCTCCTCTTGCCACTACTGCTGCTGTATCTACCGCTAGACTTTCAACGCGCACTTATAGCTCGTTTGAGGATCAGTATGGTCGATTACCGGCGGGATGGGAACGACGTACAGATAATTTAGGTCGTACTTATTACGTAGATCACAATACTCGTACGACTACCTGGACTCGACCTGCAAGTGGTACTGACACCGAACAGCAACGTACGGCGGCTAGACAGAATACTACCGATCTAGAGCGTCAACGTCTTTTGAGTCGCACCTTGCCAGCAACTGATGATAATCGTGCTCTATCGCCGTTTATTGAGGGTAATGTTGTTACTACCGCTCCTTCAACTCCAACTACCTCTACTACCACTTCTACATCTTTAGGAGAACTTCCAGCAGGTTGGGAACAACGACTCACATCCGAGGGAAGAAGTTACTTTGTTGATCATAATACACGTACTACTACATGGGTTGACCCCCGTCGACAGCAATTTATCCGCATGTACGGACCTAATGCTGCGGGAGGTGGCAATGGGTCATCAAGTGGTCCAAATGGTGGTACTACAACATCAACCGCTACTACGATAACTCAACCGGTATCACAATTAGGTCCACTTCCGAGTGGATGGGAAATGAGACTTACTAATACTGCTAGAGTTTACTTTGTTGATCATAATACTAAGACTACTACATGGGATGATCCCCGACTCCCATCATCGCTAGATCAAAATGTGCCGCAGTATAAACGTGATTTCCGTCGAAAGTTAATTTATTTCCGCTCTCAACCAGCTTTACGTATTCTCCCGGGACAATGTCACGTAAAGGTACGTCGAAACCATATTTTCGAAGACTCTTATCAGGAAATCATGCGACAGTCACCACAAGATCTTAAAAAACGCTTCATGATTAAATTCGATGGTGAAGAAGGGTTGGATTATGGTGGAGTTTCAAGAGAATACTTTTTCTTACTTTCACATGAAATGTTTAATCCATTTTATTGTCTTTTCGAATACTCGGCCCATGATAATTACACATTACAAATTAATCCGCATTCGGCCATTAACCCAGAACATTTAAATTACTTTAAATTCATCGGTCGTGTAGTTGGTTTAGCCATTTTTCATCGTCGTTTCCTTGACGGATTCTTCATTGCTGCCTTCTACAAGATGATGTTGGGTAAAAAAGTTGTATTATCCGACATGGAGGGTGTTGATGCTGAATATTACCGTAATTTGAATTGGATGCTTCATAATGACATTACCGATATACTTGACCTTACATTCTCCGTCGAGGACAATAAATTTGGTCAATTAGTCACGCTAGACCTTGAACCAAATGGTCAAGAACGTGAAGTCACAAATGAAAATAAACTAAAATATGTTGAACTTGTTACCGAATGGCGTATTTCTAAACGAGTTCATGATCAATTCCAAGCATTTATCACGGGATTTCATGAACTTGTCCCCCGTGAATTAATCAATGTATTTGATGAACGTGAAATTGAACTACTTATTGGTGGTATTGCTGAAATTGATGTAGCTGATTGGAAGGCTCATACAGACTATCGTGGTTATAGTGAATCCGATGAAGTCATTCAATGGTTTTGGTCATGTGTTTCCACTTGGGATGCTGAACAAAAATCAAGATTATTGCAATTCACAACGGGTACGTCAAGAATCCCCGTTAATGGGTTCAAGGACTTACAAGGGTCAGATGGTCCTCGTAGGTTTACCATTGAGAAGGCGGGTGAACCCACACAGTTACCAAAATCGCATACCTGCTTTAATAGAGTCGATTTACCGGCTTATTTGGATGAAAAGTCGTTAAAGTATAAGTTAACACTAGCAGTTGAAGAAACCGTTGGGTTTGGTGTTGAGTAAAAAAACAAAATATACTGTAGAAAAAACAAATCTCACTTTGTCCACCTTTTTGACAATAATCATAAATTATTCTATAAATAATAAATTATATTCATCTTTACTTAATACGAAGTTAAATCTATGACCGTAAAAAATTCTAGTTATACTTGAATTGTCTTTTTCTTTCATTCGGTAAATGCTTAACGTAAAGTAACAATTTCTTCGGCAGAGGTGGGGTGAATAGCGACACATGTATCGAAATCGGCCTTAGTAGCATTCATTCTAATAGCTACACCAAACCCTTGTAATACTTCAGCAGAGGCTTCACCGACCATATGAAGACCAACGACCTTTTCTTCAGGTCCGGTACAGACTAGTTTATAAGCGGTAGGACCCTTGTGTTCGGGTTCCATCATAGCATAATACATACCAGTAAACTTGGAAGTGTAAACCTTAACATTATCTTCACCGTATTGCTTAATAGCCTGGGGTTCAGTGAGACCAATGATACCAATTTCAGGGTGCGAGAAGACAGCGGAGGGTACATCAAAGTAATCTTGCTTAGAATTCTTGAATTCTTCACCACCGAATAATCTATCGGATAACTTTCTACCAGCGGCAATAGCAACGGGGGTCAATTCTACGTTACCAACTACATCACCAACGGAGAAGATGCCCTCAACGTTAGTGGCTTGGTATTCATCGACAATAACTTGTCCCTTACCGTCAAGTTCTACGCCAGTACCTTTAACGTTAATAGCATCATTGAGCGCATAACGGCCAATAGTCCAAATAAGAGTATCAACTTCAAGTTCACCCTTACCATTAACATCTTTATAAGAAATCTTAAGAGCGCCATTTTCGAGCTTTTCAACTTTTTCGAAAGAAGGAGATAATTTATGAATGTTAACTCCCTCCTTGATGTAGTGATTAGTAATAACGTCCTGAACCATAGGGTCGAAGCTACGTAACACGGTTTCACCTCTAATGAAAAGATGGGTCTCAGTGTTTAAGCCATTGAAAACTCCCGATAGTTCAACACCAATGTAACCAGCACCGACAATAGCTACTCTCTTAGGTCGATCCTCTAATTCGAAGAACCCATCTGAGGTAATACCGTACTCAGCACCAGGGATACCCTCAGGAATAGTAGGGGCACCACCAGTAGCAATAAGAATTTTATCAGCGGTATAGTAATTAGTCTTACCGTTATCATTACGCTTGACTTCAACGGTATGCTTACCATCAATCTTGTGATCGCTAAACTTAGCCCAACCGTAAATGTATTCAACACCCTCCTTGGCTAAATTACGTTCGTAAATCCCATTGAGTCGCTTAATGTAAGCATCTCTCTTACCCTTAAAGGTAGGCCAGTCAAAGTTATCAGCGGCAGCGGGGTTAACCTCAGTAAACCCATAATCTCTAGCTTGGCGGATTTTTGATGCCATATCACTGGCGTACCACATAACCTTCTTGGGTACACAGCCGACGTTAACACAAGTACCACCAAGGGCCTTGCCCTCAATAAGAAGGGTCTTAGCACCACGCGAGGCCGCTCTACGGGCCGAAGCCACACCGCCGGAGCCACCGCCAATGACTAAATATGTGAAATGACCACTGGAAGTAATAGGGGCCATCTTTTCAAAGTTGCTGTAGTTTAATTGCTGGGATAAATTGTAAAGTCTCGATTCAGCGGGACGTTGCTTTTGCGTGTCAGCTGATTCAATTATTTTCTTTCGACTGGAGATAATCAGTTTGATTAATGCGATTGAATGAATACTGAGAAATAAAATAATAATAACCAGAATTTTGAATAAATGTTAGTATCTTTGTATCTGGATTCTTTAATCCCAATGGCGTAATTACCTTTATAAATCAGCTGAACCCCGTGCGCATGCTGACAAATATAATGTGTGGAATTATTGCTTACGTTGCCCTGGAAACCTCCTGGTGGAAATGCCTTTTAATTATTGTTACTGATTTTTCTGTGTCCTTTTTCGATTAATAAAAAGATATTAATGTTAAATGGGCAGTAAGATTTTCATTCAATCATAAAGTTTTCCTAGTACCAATTATCTGATCTCATATTGAATACTTTCTCATAACGATGCAAATCTTCAGAGCTGCGAACAATCAGTAGCATATATATTATGACGAAAATGGATAAAGCAGCACATGAAGAGGTTTTTAACACAGGTTTAATCCAGGATATTAATTTAAGTAAAGGTCAGTTGCCAATTTTTAGTTATAACGCGATATACTCCCCATTCAATTATAAACAATCAGTAATACTGGCAATTTCCAAAGAATATGCATCGACTTTCTATAAAACGTCACTCACCCTACAACCAACTAATAAATACAATACACCTTGTAACTATATTCCTGACGACTCTTTTCAACATTTTAAAGAATTTTTCTTCCGCGCACTGTGTAGACAACTAACACCTAAATTTTTCAGGAAGTGGCCCGATGGTTTAGTGGTATAATTCTCGCTTAGGGTTTCTAATCTTATTTGCGA